>JAUMJM010000382.1:110000-112500 GCA_033558235.1 Neomorphus geoffroyi
ACCGGGACCACACGCCTCCGGCCGGCCGCCAGGTCTACCCGGCTCCGTCGGGCAATCAGGTCTACCCGGCTCCGTTCGGCTATCAGGTCTACCCGCCTCCCTCCGTTCGGCTGCCAGGTCTACCCGCCTCCCGCCGTTCGGCTGTCAGGTCTACCCGGCTCCGTTCGGCTGTCAGGTCTACCCGCCTCCCTCCGTTCGGCTATCAGGTCTACCCGTCTCCGTTCGGCTGCCAGGTCTACCCGCCTCCCTCCGTTCGGCTGCCAGGTCTACCCGTCTCCGTTCGGCTGCCAGGTCTACCCGCCTCCCTCCGTTCGGCTGTCAGGTCTACCCGGCTCCGTCCGGCTATCAGGTCTACCCGTCTCCGTTCGGCTGCCAGGTCTACCCGCCTCCCTCCGTTCGGCTGTCAGGTCTACCCGGCTCCGTCCGGCTGCCAGGTCTACCCGCCTCCGTTCGGCTGCCAGGTCTACCCGCCTCCCGCCGTCCGGCTAGCAGGTCTACCCGCCTCCCTCCGTTCGGCTGTCCGGTCTACCCGGCTCCGTCCGGCTATCAGGTCTACCCGCCTCCCTCCCTTCGGCTGCCAGGTCTACCCGCCTCCCTCCGTCCGGCTGTCAGGTCTACCCGCCTCCGGCCGGGCGGGCGGGCGGGCTCCGGGTCTAGGCGGATGGCGCGGCGCCGCTCCGGCGTCCGTTCGTCCCGGCTTCGCAGGGTTGACAGGTCTACCCAGCGCCGGTGGACTTTGCCTCTCCTTGCGGCGGGCTGGGTAGACCTGTTAGCCGTGTCAGTTCCTCGGAGCTGTCGAAGGGGTCGCTGGTTTGCGCTGCCTCCAGTTACGTCCTCGTAAAGGCCGGCCGCTTTGGCGCGCCCCCTCGGTAGGTCCTCGTTGCCGTCTTGCGGTACTGCAAGGGAGCGGTCTCGTCTGTCCGTATTATAGGAGGCAGTGGCGGCACGCCTCCGAGGCCAGCGCCAGCGAGCAGCCGCCGAGCCCGCGACTCAGCCGGCGAAGAGGGGCCGCGCAGCAGTCGTTCGGGCGGCTCCGGCGGAACCCTTCGGCTCGCTTTTTTTTTTTTTTTTTTTTACTTTTTCCCCCCACCCCCGTGGCGCGGCCGTCCTCCGCTTGTTTTTTTTTCCGCTTTTCCCGAGCAAGCCTGCCCAGCGTGTCCGAGGGCCCCGGCCAGGCAGCGGCGTCTTGCTACGGTTTTCTGGCTTTTTTTTTTTTTTTCTTCTCTTTTTTTTCCCTCCTTCCCGTACGGCCGGCACGATCGCTCGCCGCGTGGTGGGCATGGAAGAGCGGTAGCTGCTCGCGCGGATACCGGCTCTCTCGAACGCTCCGGGTCCCGGTGGTCCGGGTCCCGAAAAAAGGGAACCGATCCGAACCCGGTGAACGACGCCTACGCCCGTGGTGTCGTCTCCGCGGGTCGCGTCGGAGGCGCCTCTCGGCGGGCCGGCTCTGCCGGTGCTCCAGCCGCCGACGAGGCACTCTGCGGCGGCCGCTGGCCCGCAGAGCTCCGGCGCCCGCCCCTTCTCCTCCGGGGGTCGGCGGCTCGGGGGCGCGGGCCCTCGCTGTCCCGGGAAGCCGCGGCCGCGGGGCCCGTGCTCCCCGGAGCCCCGGTGGGAGTGAGGCGTCCCGGGTGGCGCCGGAGACGCCTCTCGGCGGGCCGGCTCTGCCGGTGCTCCAGCCGCCGACGAGGCACTCTGCGGCGGCCGCTGGCCCGCAGAGCTCCGGCGCCCGCCCCTTCTCCTCCGGGGGTCGGCGGCTCGGGGGCGCGGGCCCTCGCTGTCCCGGGAGCCGCGGCCGCGGGGCCTGCGCTCCTTGCACCCGATCGATGAGGCATTTCGGGTGGCGTCGGAGTGGCTTCTCGGCGGGCCGGCGCTGCCGGTGCTCAGGCCGGCGTTGCACCTCTCCGCGGACGCCTCCCGCTCGCTTGCACGCAGGGCCCCCCGTGGGTGGCCGTCGCCGTCCCAGGAGCCGCGGCCGCGGGGCCTCGGCTCGTCGCTCTTTGCCGTCTCTCTGCTGATCGATGAGGCCTTTCGGGTCGCGTCGGAGAGGGCCCCCGGCGGGCCGGCTCCTCCGTGCTCCCCGTAACAGGGGAACCGCGGCGGTGTCCGGTGTTCGGGCCGGGAGGTCTCCTTTCCAATTCGCTTCCCGTCGCATGCGAGGTGTCGCCCTCGTTCCCCGCGGGAAAGGGGGGCCGTGCTGCGACGGCGGTGACGGCGGCCGTGGGGCGCGTGCCCCCGCCGCGTCGCCCCGTCCCCCTCCGCTCGCCGGGGTCGGTGGGGCTTCCTGACCGAACCGGGCTGTGTGACGGCCGTGTGGCCCCGCGAGTCTCGCAGATGTCCCTCGAGCAGGCGAGGTGCCGGCGCGGGCCTCGGTCCGGGTCGCCCCGTGGGTGCCGGCCGCGAGCAGCGCCTTGGGTGGCGGTACGGCAGAGCCGAGAGATAAGCCGGGGCCGAGTTGGGGCGGCAGCGGGGCGTCCCCTGCCGCCGTCTGGTGGGCTCTCGG
>JAUMJM010000382.1:122500-125000 GCA_033558235.1 Neomorphus geoffroyi
TGATCGAGTGAACGAAAAATACCATAGTATTGCATGTCATTATCCCAAATGCAAAGGGGCTGACCGGCCAAGCACGGCACTGGGATTTCGCTGCGAGGTTTGCGAAAGATCGTTTGAGACCAAGATTGGGCTGAGCCAACATAAGCGTATAGCCCACCCAATTACAAGAAATAAAGAACGGATCGATGCATCTCACCCCAAGGAGGGTTCAAGGAGAGGGTTGCATCGCCAATGCTGGTCTGAGGAGGAGACCGAGCAATTGAGACACCTTGAAAAGCAATATGCGGGCAAAAGAAACATCAATAAACTGATTGCGGAACATATTCCAACTAAAACCGCTAAGCAGATAAGTGACAAAAGACGGCTAATGGCGAAAAGTGAGAAAGGTGAAGGGAAAGAACCGGAATATGATCTTGTGATGGAAGAGGAGGAGATGAATGTGGTTGAAGTACCATCTAATGGGAACCTTAAATCCCATTATCAAACGAGAGTGAGAGAAAAGTTGGGTTCACGCAAACTGCCGCATCTTGGTGAGATATTTGAGAAAGTATTAAACGCCTGGGAAGATCGCTCCAGGTTGGTGGAGAAAACCACAAACCATCAGTTGGCTTGCCTTGATGCAATGTCCATTGGGTTGGTAACCAGATCGGACCTAGGGCATGACGAGCCACAAAGACAGCCTGATCGGAAGCCGCCAAAGAGGTGGATGAAGAGAAGAGCTGTGAAAAGGGGCAAGTTCTTGCGATTCCAAAAGCTGTTTTACCTCGATAGAGGAAAACTAGCCGATGTCATCTTGGATGACAAGGAGGCCCCCAAATGCGAGATCCCGTCTGAGAAAGTATACGAGGTATACAAAAACAGATGGGAAAACGCCGGAACATTCCAGGGCTTGGGTGTCTTCAGATCCGAAGCAATGGCTGACAACTCAGCATTCCTGGCGATGATCACGGCGAAGGAAGTCTCGAAAAACATCAGGGAGATGAATAAGAACTCCGCGCCGGGGCCAGATGGCTTGGGGTTCAAACATATGGTAAAGTGGGATCCCCACTGCGACCAGTTGGCTGAGCTCTATAACCTATGGCTGTTAACTGGCGACGTGCCGGACGTCGTCAAAGAATGCCGGACCATTTTAATACCAAAGTCATCAGACAGGGAGCGTCTGAATGACATCAATAACTGGAGACCCATTACTATCGGGTCAATTATTTTACGGTTATTTACGCGAATTCTGTCTGAGAGACTGGCCAAGGCTTGCCCCATCAGCGACAGGCAAAGAGGGTTCATAAGAGCAGCTGGTTGCTCAGAGAACCTGAAAGTGCTACATGTCCTGATGAAACATGCGAAGAGCGAACATCATGCTCTCGGGGTCGTATTCATTGACTTGGAGAAGGCGTTTGATACCGTGAGTCATGATCACATCTTATTGACTCTAAGACAAAGAGGGCTGGACGAACACATCGTCACCCTCATTGAAAATATGTACCATCAAACAAAAACTCGTATCTATACCAAGAGCGGTGGCTCTGAACCGGTATGGATCAAAAAGGGCGTAAAACAAGGGGACCCATTATCGCCGCTCTTGTTTAACTTATCGATTGATCCGCTGTTGTGTAAGCTCGAGAGAGATGGGAGTGGATACCAGCATTGTGCGAGCCAGATAACAGCTCTGGCCTTTGCTGACGACTTGGTGCTTCTAAGTGAATCATGGGATGGAATGCAGAGGAATATTAAAATTGTTGAGGCCTTTTGTGAGCTGACTGGCCTCAACACTCAGGGGAAGAAGTGTTACGGCTTTTTTATCAAGCCGACCAAAGACTCATATACCATCAATGACTGCCCACCATGGACTATCAAGGGCACCCCCCTGAATTTAATAAATCCCGGAGATTCTGAAAGGTATTTGGGTCTTCAGATCGATCCTTGGGTCGGACCCAAAATGCCAGAATTGAAAGGGATGTTAAAAGACTGGTTACACCGGATTGATAAAGCGGGTTTAAAACCTTTGCAGAAGGTTACCATCTTGAACGGGTACGCAATCCCTCGTATGGTTTACTTGGCTGATCAATCGAACGTAAAGGGCACTTACCTTGAAACTCTTGACTTGGAAATAAGATCAGCAGTTAAGGGTTGGTTACATCTTCCTCCTTGCACCTGTGATGCCATCCTCTACTCAGCGATGAGTGATGGAGGTTTGGCAATTCCGCGGTTATCGAAGCAGATACCGAGTATCCAAGCCAGGAGATTGCACAGAATTGCGCAATCCTCCGATGTGGTGATCAAAGAGATTGCGAGAATGGGCAACATCGAGGCTGAGTTTAAGAAATTGTGGGTATCAGCTGGTGGTGACGAAAAGAAAATACCATCTATATGGGATGCTGGTTCCACGATAACTGTGTCTGAGATCATGGGTGATGATGACCTAGACTCGGAATGGGAGAGGTCCGTTCCAAAAACCATCTATCCGAGACCTTGTAACTGGCGTAAGGGCGAATTCAATAAT
>JAUMJM010000382.1:130000-132500 GCA_033558235.1 Neomorphus geoffroyi
CGGTGTCCCACCCCTTCCGGTCTCCCAGCGGATGGCAGCGTCGCGCTGGGGTCTGCCACCGTCTGCCTGCCGGCCAGGGGGCTTCGGACAGCCCGGCAGTGGTTAACCGGTGCGCCGGGCTCCGGAGCGGACGGCGCAGGTCACCGGGACCACACGCCTCCGGCCGGCCGCCAGGTCTACCCGGCTCCGTCGGGCAATCAGGTCTACCCGGCTCCGTTCGGCTATCAGGTCTACCCGCCTCCCTCCGTTCGGCTGCCAGGTCTACCCGCCTCCCGCCGTTCGGCTGTCAGGTCTACCCGGCTCCGTTCGGCTGTCAGGTCTACCCGCCTCCCTCCGTTCGGCTATCAGGTCTACCCGTCTCCGTTCGGCTGCCAGGTCTACCCGCCTCCCTCCGTTCGGCTGCCAGGTCTACCCGTCTCCGTTCGGCTGCCAGGTCTACCCGCCTCCCTCCGTTCGGCTGTCAGGTCTACCCGGCTCCGTCCGGCTATCAGGTCTACCCGTCTCCGTTCGGCTGCCAGGTCTACCCGCCTCCCTCCGTTCGGCTGTCAGGTCTACCCGGCTCCGTCCGGCTGCCAGGTCTACCCGTCTCCGTTCGGCTGCCAGGTCTACCCGCCTCCGTTCGGCTGCCAGGTCTACCCGCCTCCCGCCGTCCGGCTAGCAGGTCTACCCGCCTCCCTCCGTTCGGCTGTCCGGTCTACCCGGCTCCGTCCGGCTATCAGGTCTACCCGCCTCCCTCCCTTCGGCTGCCAGGTCTACCCGCCTCCCTCCGTCCGGCTGTCAGGTCTACCCGCCTCCGGCCGGGCGGGCGGGCGGGCTCCGGGTCTAGGCGGATGGCGCGGCGCCGCTCCGGCGTCCGTTCGTCCCGGCTTCGCAGGGTTGACAGGTCTACCCAGCGCCGGTGGACTTTGCCTCTCCTTGCGGCGGGCTGGGTAGACCTGTTAGCCGTGTCAGTTCCTCGGAGCTGTCGAAGGGGTCGCTGGTTTGCGCTGCCTCCAGTTACGTCCTCGTAAAGGCCGGCCGCTTTGGCGCGCCCCCTCGGTAGGTCCTCGTTGCCGTCTTGCGGTACTGCAAGGGAGCGGTCTCGTCTGTCCGTATTATAGGAGGCAGTGGCGGCACGCCTCCGAGGCCAGCGCCAGCGAGCAGCCGCCGAGCCCGCGACTCAGCCGGCGAAGAGGGGCCGCGCAGCAGTCGTTCGGGCGGCTCCGGCGGAACCCTTCGGCTCGCTTTTTTTTTTTTTTTTTTTACTTTTTCCCCCCACCCCCGTGGCGCGGCCGTCCTCCGCTTGTTTTTTTTCCGCTTTTCCCGAGCAAGCCTGCCCAGCGTGTCCGAGGGCCCCGGCCAGGCAGCGGCGTCTTGCTACGGTTTTCTGGCTTTTTTTTTTTTTTTCTTCTCTTTTTTTTCCCTCCTTCCCGTACGGGCCGGCACGATCGCTCGCCGCGTGGTGGGCATGGAAGAGCGGTAGCTGCTCGCGCGGATACCGGCTCTCTCGAACGCTCCGGGTCCCGGTGGTCCGGGTCCCGAAAAAAGGGAACCGATCCGAACCCGGTGAACGACGCCTACGCCCGTGGTGTCGTCTCCGCGGGTCGCGTCGGAGGCGCCTCTCGGCGGGCCGGCTCTGCCGGTGCTCCAGCCGCCGACGAGGCACTCTGCGGCGGCCGCTGGCCCGCAGAGCTCCGGCGCCCGCCCCTTCTCCTCCGGGGGTCGGCGGCTCGGGGGCGCGGGCCCTCGCTGTCCCGGGAAGCCGCGGCCGCGGGGCCCGTGCTCCCCGGAGCCCCGGTGGGAGTGAGGCGTCCCGGGTGGCGCCGGAGACGCCTCTCGGCGGGCCGGCTCTGCCGGTGCTCCAGCCGCCGACGAGGCACTCTGCGGCGGCCGCTGGCCCGCAGAGCTCCGGCGCCCGCCCCTTCTCCTCCGGGGGTCGGCGGCTCGGGGGCGCGGGCCCTCGCTGTCCCGGGAAGCCGCGGCCGCGGGGCCCGTGCTCCCCGGAGACCCGGTGGGAGTGAGGCGTCCCGGGTGGCGCCGGAGACGCCTCTCGGCGGGCCGGCTCTGCCGGTGCTCCAGCCGCCGACGAGGCACTCTGCGGCGGCCGCTGGCCCGCAGAGCTCCGGCGCCCGCCCCTTCTCCTCCGGGGGTCGGCGGCTCGGGGGCGCGGGCCCTCGCTGTCCCGGGAGCCGCGGCCGCGGGGCCTGCGCTCCTTGCACCCGATCGATGAGGCATTTCGGGTGGCGTCGGAGTGGCTTCTCGGCGGGCCGGCGCTGCCGGTGCTCAGGCCGGCGTTGCACCTCTCCGCGGACGCCTCCCGCTCGCTTGCACGCAGGGCCCCCCGTGGGTGGCCGTCGCCGTCCCAGGAGCCGCGGCCGCGGGGCCTCGGCTCGTCGCTCTTTGCCGTCTCTCTGCTGATCGATGAGGCCTTTCGGGTCGCGTCGGAGAGGGCCCCCGGCGGGCCGGCTCCTCCGTGCTCCCCGTAACAGGGGAACCGCGGCGGTGTCCGGTGTTCGGGCCG
>JAUMJM010000382.1:145000-147500 GCA_033558235.1 Neomorphus geoffroyi
CGCCCCTCCCCATCCCCCACCCCTGCCCGACAGCTCGGCCGCCAAGGGCAAGGAACGGGCTGCTTTTAGAAACCCGAGCCAGGCATCCCGCCCCCCGCCCCTCCGCCCTCCCCCCCAATTCCGCCCCGCTTATCACCCCCGGCCGCGCCCGGTCTGACTCACCCGGCTCCCCGTCGAGCGGTTTTTCCGGCTCGGCCCCCGCCTCTGCACCAGCCAAGTGCCAAGTGCCGCCCCTCCTCCCCGCGGGCGGGGTTCCGCTTGCCAGACAGCAGCTGCGCAGGGCACCGATCTGCCGACCCGCCCCCTCCCTCACCGCTTCCCCCCCTCCCCGCCTCCGCGCGCACAGCAGCCCCCCCTCCCCCAACACCCCCGCCCCCCCCCCCGCTTATTTTGGTAAGGTGCCCGTAGGAAAAATAAGTTACAAAAAACCCAGACCAAAAGAAATACACCAAAAAAACCGCAAGTAAACCAGAAAAGGCGCCCCCGTCCCCTCCACTCCCCCGGGCAGCCTGAGCCGCGTGCCGTGCGGCGCGGTGCGCCGCCGGGGTAGGGGCGGCGGGCGGCGCGGCACGGCACGGCGCGGGGCGGCGCGGCGCGGGCGGCGCGGGGCGGGGCGGCGCGGCGCGGCGCGGCGACTCTCCGGGGCGCTGGGGCCGGCACCGGCGCGTGCAGGGTCAGGCACCCGTGCTTGCTCGGTTTTAAAACAAGCGAACAAAAAAAACCCCAGCCGACCGAGATGCAAGTAAAGCCTAAGGGTCGCCACGGCGAAAAACACCAGGCAAAACCCCAAATCCCAAAGCCGGCGAGCGCCCGGTGGGGTCGGGAGCCGGCCCCGGCAAGCGGTGTCCCACCCCTTCCGGTCTCCCAGCGGATGGCAGCGTCGCGCTGGGGTCTGCCACCGTCTGCCTGCCGGCCAGGGGGCTTCGGACAGCCCGGCAGTGGTTAACCGGTGCGCCGGGCTCCGGAGCGGACGGCGCAGGTCACCGGGACCACACGCCTCCGGCCGGCCGCCAGGTCTACCCGGCTCCGTCGGGCAATCAGGTCTACCCGGCTCCGTTCGGCTATCAGGTCTACCCGCCTCCCTCCGTTCGGCTGCCAGGTCTACCCGCCTCCCGCCGTTCGGCTGTCAGGTCTACCCGGCTCCGTTCGGCTGTCAGGTCTACCCGCCTCCCTCCGTTCGGCTATCAGGTCTACCCGTCTCCGTTCGGCTGCCAGGTCTACCCGCCTCCCTCGTTCGGCTGCCAGGTCTACCCGTCTCCGTTCGGCTGCCAGGTCTACCCGCCTCCCTCCGTTCGGCTGTCAGGTCTACCCGGCTCCGTCCGGCTATCAGGTCTACCCGTCTCCGTTCGGCTGCCAGGTCTACCCGCCTCCCTCCGTTCGGCTGTCAGGTCTACCCGGCTCCGTCCGGCTGCCAGGTCTACCCGTCTCCGTTCGGCTGCCAGGTCTACCCGCCTCCGTTCGGCTGCCAGGTCTACCCGCCTCCCGCCGTCCGGCTAGCAGGTCTACCCGCCTCCCTCCGTTCGGCTGTCCGGTCTACCCGGCTCCGTCCGGCTATCAGGTCTACCCGCCTCCCTCCCTTCGGCTGCCAGGTCTACCCGCCTCCGGCCGGGCGGGCGGGCGGGCTCAGGGTCTAGGCGGATGGCGCGGCGCCGCTCCGGCGTCCGTTCGTCCCGGCTTCGCAGGGTTGACAGGTCTACCCAGCGCCGGTGGACTTTGCCTCTCCTTGCGGCGGGCTGGGTAGACCTGTTAGCCGTGTCAGTTCCTCGGAGCTGTCGAAGGGGTCGCTGGTTTGCGCTGCCTCCAGTTACGTCCTCGTAAAGGCCGGCCGCTTTGGCGCGCCCCCCTCGGTAGGTCCTCGTTGCCGTCTTGCGGTACTGCAAGGGAGCGGTCTCGTCTGTCCGTATTATAGGAGGCAGTGGCGGCACGCCTCCGAGGCCAGCGCCAGCGAGCAGCCGCCGAGCCCGCGACTCAGCCGGCGAAGAGGGGCCGCGCAGCAGTCGTTCGGGCGGCTCCGGCGGAACCCTTCGGCTCGCTTTTTTTTTTTTTTTTTTTACTTTTTCCCCCACCCCCGTGGCGCGGCCGTCCTCCGCTTGTTTTTTTTCCGCTTTTTCCCGAGCAAGCCTGCCCAGCGTGTCCGAGGGCCCCGGCCAGGCAGCGGCGTCTTGCTACGGTTTTCTGGCTTTTTTTTTTTTTTCTTCTCTTTTTTTTCCCTCCTTCCCGTACGGGCCGGCACGATCGCTCGCCGCGTGGTGGGCATGGAAGAGCGGTAGCTGCTCGCGCGGATACCGGCTCTCTCGAACGCTCCGGGTCCCGGTGGTCCGGGTCCCGAAAAAAGGGAACCGATCCGAACCCGGTGAACGACGCCTACGCCCGTGGTGTCGTCTCCGCGGGTCGCGTCGGAGGCGCCTCTCGGCGGGCCGGCTCTGCCGGTGCTCCAGCCGCCGACGAGGCACTCTGCGGCGGCCGCTGGCCCGCAGAGCTCCGGCGCCCGCCCCTTCTC
>JAUMJM010000382.1:160000-162500 GCA_033558235.1 Neomorphus geoffroyi
GCGGCGCGGGGTAGACCTGTTGTCGGCGGCGGCGCGGGGTAGACCTCTTGTCCGCCGCGGCGCGGGGTAGACCTCTTGGCGGCGGCGGCGCGGGGTAGACCTCTTGTCCGCGGCGGCGCGGGGTAGACCTCTTGTCCGCCGCGGCGCGGGGTAGACCTCTTGGCGGCGGCGGCGCGGGGTAGACCTGTTGTCCGCGGCGGCGCCGGGTAGACCTGTTGTCGGCGGCGGCGCGGGGTAGATCTCTTGTCGGCGTTGGCGCGGGGTAGACCTCTTGTCCGCGGCGGCGCGGGGTCCGCCTCCCGTCCGCGCCGGCGACGAGGTAGGCCTCCCGTCCACCGCGGCGCGGGGTCATCCTGCCGTCCGCGGCGGCGCGGGTTTGACCTCTTCTCCCCGGCGGCGCGGGGTCGACCTGTTGTCTGCGGCGGCGCCGGGCTGACCTGTTGTCCGCCGTGGCGCGGGGTCCGCCTCCTGTCCGCGGCGGCGCGGGGTCCGCCTGCCGCCCGCCGCGGCGCAGGGTAGACCGGTTGTCCGCGGCCCGGCCTGCAGTTTTTCCTGCCTGTTTATTTCTCCCCCGCCCCCCATCGCCCCATCCCGTCGTCGGCAGCGAGCCTTTCTCCCCCCCCAAGCCCGTCTTACCGCCACGATGCGGTTTGCTGCGAGCCCTGCCGCTGCCCCAGTCCGCCTGCCCACCCCCCCCCAACCCCCCCCCCCCCCCACCCCCCGCCGTCCACCAAGCCGCCTGCCCCCCTCCCGCGGCCCCTCCCTCCCCAACCCATCCACCGCCTCCGGGTCGGCAGAGAGCCCTGCCGCCCCCGCCCCTCCCCATCCCCCACCCCTGCCCGACAGCTCGGCCGCCAAGGGCAAGGAACGGGCTGCTTTTAGAAACCCGAGCCAGGCATCCCGCCCCCCCGCCCCTCCGCCCTCCCCCCCAATTCCGCCCCGCTTATCACCCCCGGCCGCGCCCGGTCTGACTCACCCGGCTCCCCGTCGAGCCGGTTTTTCCGGCTCGGCCCCCGCCTCTGCACCAGCCAAGTGCCAAGTGCCGCCCCTCCTCCCCCGCGGGCGGGGTTCCGCTTGCCAGACAGCAGCTGCGCAGGGCACCGATCTGCCGACCCGCCCCCTCCCTCACCGCTTCCCCCCCTCCCCGCCTCCGCGCGCACAGCAGCCCCCCCTCCCCCAACACCCCCGCCCCCCCCCCCGCTTATTTTGGTAAGGTGCCCGTAGGAAAAATAAGTTACAAAAAACCCAGACCAAAAGAAATACACCAAAAAAACCGCAAGTAAACCAGAAAAGGCGCCCCCGTCCCTCCACTCCCCCGGGCAGCCTGAGCCGCGTGCCGTGCGGCGCGGTGCGCCGCCGGGGTAGGGGCGGCGGGCGGCGCGGCACGGCACGGCGCGGGGCGGCGCGGCGCGGGGCGGCGCGGGGCGGGGCGGCGCGGCGCGGCGCGGCGACTCTCCGGGGCGCTGGGGCCGGCACCGGCGCGTGCAGGGTCAGGCACCGTGCTTGCTCGGTTTTAAAACAAGCGAACAAAAAAAACCCCAGCCGACCGAGATGCAAGTAAAGCCTAAGGGTCGCCACGGCGAAAAACACCAGGCAAAACCCCAAATCCCAAAGCCGGCGAGCGCCCGGTGGGGTCGGGAGCCGGCCCCGGCAAGCGGTGTCCCACCCCTTCCGGTCTCCCAGCGGATGGCAGCGTCGCGCTGGGGTCTGCCACCGTCTGCCTGCCGGCCAGGGGGCTTCGGACAGCCCGGCAGTGGTTAACCGGTGCGCCGGGCTCCGGAGCGGACGGCGCAGGTCACCGGGACCACACGCCTCCGGCCGGCCGCCAGGTCTACCCGGCTCCGTCGGGCAATCAGGTCTACCCGGCTCCGTTCGGCTATCAGGTCTACCCGCCTCCCTCCGTTCGGCTGCCAGGTCTACCCGCCTCCCGCCGTTCGGCTGTCAGGTCTACCCGGCTCCGTTCGGCTGTCAGGTCTACCCGCCTCCCTCCGTTCGGCTATCAGGTCTACCCGTCTCCGTTCGGCTGCCAGGTCTACCCGCCTCCCTCCGTTCGGCTGCCAGGTCTACCCGTCTCCGTTCGGCTGCCAGGTCTACCCGCCTCCCTCCGTTCGGCTGTCAGGTCTACCCGGCTCCGTCCGGCTATCAGGTCTACCCGTCTCCGTTCGGCTGCCAGGTCTACCCGCCTCCCTCCGTTCGGCTGTCAGGTCTACCCGGCTCCGTCCGGCTGCCAGGTCTACCCGTCTCCGTTCGGCTGCCAGGTCTACCCGCCTCCGTTCGGCTGCCAGGTCTACCCGCCTCCCGCCGTCCGGCTAGCAGGTCTACCCGCCTCCCTCCGTTCGGCTGTCCGGTCTACCCGGCTCCGTCCGGCTATCAGGTCTACCCGCCTCCCTCCCTTCGGCTGCCAGGTCTACCCGCCTCCCTCCGTCCGGCTGTCAGGTCTACCCGCCTCCGGCCGGGCGGGCGGGCGGGCTCCGGGTCTAGGCGGATGGCGCGGCGCCGC
>JAUMJM010000382.1:167500-170000 GCA_033558235.1 Neomorphus geoffroyi
CCGCCGCGTCCGTCGCTCTTCCTCTGGCGCGCGCGCGCGCGCGTCGCCCATCCGGCCGACGGGGAGGCGCACCGCCTCCCTGCGGCGCCAACCCGCTTCCGTGCCTCTGCTCTCCCGCCCGGCACCGGCCGGTGCCTGGCCCCCGGCACCGGGACGGGGCACGTGGCCCCCGCCCTGCCTCGCCTCGCTCCGACGTCGGCCCAGCCGCCGCCGCCGGGCAGGTAGGGGGGCGCGGGCGCGGACCCTCCGCTCCCGGGTCCTGCCGCGGGGTCAGGCGGCCCCGGCCGGAGCCGCGGGGCGGGAGTTGCGCCGCACGCGAGCGGGTGGGGCTGCCGGCAGGGGGCGCTGGTGCCCTCCCCCCCCCACCGGCGGAAGGGCCCGCTCGCGCCGCGGAGGAGGGCGGAGCGGCGAGCGGCGGCCGTCGCGCGGCGGGGCGCGGCGGGCCAGCAGAGGGGGCCGCGGGGGCCCCCCCCCCCCCTCACGGGTCGGGGGAGGCGGCTCCCCCGACCGCGGGCGGCGAGGCCGCCGGGCGTTCCGGGATTGGTGCGCGGCGTCGGGTCCCCCCCCCCGCCACCGGCGGCGTCCTCTCCCCTCCGTCACGAGGGGAAGCGAGGCCGTCGGTGCGGGGGGGCCCCGGCGGCCAGGCTCCGTGCTGGGTCGCGGCCCCCCACCCACCGCGGTGGGGGCGGCCCGAGCTCCGGCCGTCCTCCCGGGCGCAGCGCCGGGTCACTGAGGGAAACCCCGGGCCCCGGGCCAGGAAGGCCGAGGTGATGGCGGCGGATGTCGGGCGCGCCCCCGCGGGCGGACGCTCCCCCGATGGCGGCAGCGGGGGAGGCACCACCGCGGGGCCAAGAGGTCGTTTCCCTCACCCCAGGGCCAGGTACCTAGCGTCCGCGCTGCGGCGGGCCCCCTTCCCCGCCGCCCTCGGTGTTGGGAAGGAAGGCCGCCGTGGGCCGGGCGGAGGTTTAAAGACTCGGGCGGCGCGGTGCCGTCCGCGGCGGTGGGCGGCGGGCCCGGCGATGCCTTAAGGGGAAGGGAGTCTCTCCCTGCTTGCCCCCTGAGTGGCCGCCGGCCGCGCCCGCCCCGCGGGCAGCCGTGCCGGGGAGGGGCGTCCCTCTGCCCCCCCCTCTCCGCGGTCCGGTCTCGGCGGAGACCTCCGCGGCGCGGCCGGCCGCGCGCCGGTCTGCGCCCTGCCTCGGTGAGCTTCGGGCGACCCCCGGCGGCCGCGGGAGCGCGGGCTCCCTCTCCGCCGGGGCGGCGGGTCCCCGCGGTGGGGGCTCGCCGGGCGGCCGTGGTGCCGCCGTGCCTCCTTCGCGGCGCTGCGTTCCCGCGTTCCTTTCCGTGCCCTTTTACCCTCGCCGCCGGCGAGGGAAGGGCGGGCACCCCGGTCCGGGCGGCGGCGGCGCTGCTCGGCCTGGCCGGGCCCGGAGGGCGCCTGCCGCCTCGCTGAGGCGGGGGCCGTCCCGGCCCCGGGGCCCCGCTCGTGGCTTCCACGCCCCGCCGTTCCCGGCCCCGCCGGCGGGCGGGCAGGCGGGCGAGCCGGGGGCGTCCCACGCCCGGTCTCCGCGTGGAGACGGGGGAGAACGGGCGCTGTCCCCCGGCTGAGCGCCGTCTGCCTTCCGCCCGGCGCGTGGCCGCGGCAATGAGGCCCTGGCGTGGAAGCGGCGGTGCGGCGGCTGTCGGGGAGGGGCGGCCCCGTCCCGGCGGGGTGGGCGGGCGCCCGTCCGTCCGGCGGGCCGCGGGCGGCGCACGGTGCCGCTCGGTGTCTGGCGGTGCCCGCCTTTCGAGCCCGGCGGCGGGGAAAAGGGCGCCGGCCGCCGCGCGGCGGCCGGGCTTTTGTCGGGGCGCAGCCTGTGTGGAGGGTTCCCGAGCCCCGAGGCAGGGGGCGCAGGCGGGGCGCGGCCGGTGCGGTGCCGCGGCCTCCGCGCGGAGGCCGGGCCGAGCCCGGGCGCCTGGGCCGCCTCCGAAGCGAGCGAGGTGCTTGTCGCCCCAGGTCGCGGTGGAGGAGCGTGGGGCTCCTCCACGTCCCCCGGGCCCTCGCCGCTCGGAGTTGTGCAACCTTCTTCTCCGTGCTTGTACGGTCACTCGAGGCGTGGCTCCGGCCCGAAAAGGGGGCCGCTCCCCGACGAGCGGTCCCGGCCCCTCCGCGCGCGCGGGGCGGTGCCGAAAGGCAGACAACTCTTAGCGGTGGATCACTCGGCTCGTGCGTCGATGAAGAACGCAGCTAGCTGCGAGAATTAATGTGAATTGCAGGACACATTGATCATCGACACTTCGAACGCACTTGCGGCCCCGGGTTCCTCCCGGGGCTACGCCTGTCTGAGCGTCGCGTGACGATCAATCGCCGGCCGAGCCGCCCGCCCCCGCCCGCCGGGGGCGGCGGCCGCGGCGGCGCGGCTGGGGCGCCTCGCAGGCCCTTTTCCCGAAGGGCCTTCGTCCCCCTAAGTCGAGACTCGGGGAGCGCTCCGAAGCTCCCCGCTCCCGGAGCGCCCGCAGCGCG
>JAUMJM010000382.1:180000-185000 GCA_033558235.1 Neomorphus geoffroyi
CGGGGTAGACCTCTTGTCCGCGGCGGCGCGGGGTAGACCTCTTGTCCGCGGCGGCGCGGGGTAGACCTCTTGTCCGCCGCGGCGCGGGGTAGACCTCTTGGCGGCGGCGGCGCGGGGTAGACCTCTTGTCCGCGGCGGCGCGGGGTAGACCTCTTGACCGCCGCGGCGCGGGGTAGACCTCTTGTCCGCGGCGGCGCGGGGTAGACCTCTTGACCGCCGCGGCGCGGGGTAGACCTCTTGGCGGCGGCGGCGGCGCGGGGTAGACCTCTTGTCCGCCGCGGCGCGGGGTAGACCTCTTGTCCGCGGCGGCGCGGGGTAGACCTCTTGTCCGCCGCGGCGCGGGGTAGACCTCTTGGCGGCGGCGGCGCGGGGTAGACCTCTTGTCCGCGGCGGCGCGGGGTAGACCTCTTGACCGCCGCGGCGCGGGGTAGACCTCTTGTCCGCGGCGGCGCGGGGTAGACCTCTTGACCGCCGCGGCGCGGGGTAGACCTCTTGGCGGCGGCGGCGGCGCGGGGTAGACCTCTTGTCCGCCGCGGCGCGGGGTAGACCTCTTGTCCGCGGCGGCGCGGGGTAGACCTCTTGTCCGCCGCGGCGCGGGGTAGACCTCTTGGCGGCGGCGGCGCGGGGTAGACCTCTTGTCCGCGGCGGCGCGGGGTAGACCTCTTGTCCGCCGCGGCGCGGGGTAGACCTCTTGTCCGCCGCGGCGCGGGGTAGACCTCTTGGCGGCGGCGGCGCGGGGTAGACCTCTTGTCCGCGGCGGCGCGGGGTAGACCTCTTGACCGCCGCGGCGCGGGGTAGACCTCTTGTCCGCGGCGGCGCGGGGTAGACCTCTTGTCCGCCGCGGCGCGGGGTAGACCTCTTGGCGGCGGCGGCGCGGGGTAGACCTCTTGTCCGCGGCGGCGCGGGGTAGACCTCTTGTCCGCCGCGGCGCGGGGTAGACCTCTTGGCGGCGGCGGCGCGGGGTAGACCTCTTGTCCGCGGCGGCGCGGGGTAGACCTCTTGTCCGCCGCGGCGCGGGGTAGACCTCTTGGCGGCGGCGGCGCGGGGTAGACCTGTTGTCCGCGGCGGCGCGGGGTAGACCTGTTGTCGGCGGCGGCGCGGGGTAGATCTCTTGTCGGCGTTGGCGCGGGGTAGACCTCTTGTCCGCGGCGGCGCGGGGTCCGCCTCCCGTCCGCACCGGCGACGAGGTAGGCCTCCCGTCCACCGCGGCGCGGGGTCATCCTGCCGTCCGCGGCGGCGCGGGTTTGACCTCTTCTCCCCGGCGGCGCGGGGTCGACCTGTTGTCTGCGGCGGCGCCGGGCTGACCTGTTGTCCGCCGTGGCGCGGGGTCCGCCTCCTGTCCGCGGCGGCGCGGGGTCCGCCTGCCGCCCGCCGCGGCGCAGGGTAGACCGGTTGTCCGCGGCCCGGCCTGCAGTTTTTCCTGCCTGTTTATTTCTCCCCCGCCCCCCATCGCCCCATCCCGTCGTCGGCAGCGAGCCTTTCTCCCCCCCCAAGCCCGTCTTACCGCCACGATGCGGTTTGCTGCGAGCCCTGCCGCTGCCCCAGTCCGCCTGCCCACCCCCCCCCAACCCCCCCCCCCCCCCCACCCCCCGCCGTCCACCAAGCCGCCTGCCCCCCTCCCGCGGCCCCTCCCTCCCCAACCCATCCACCGCCTCCGGGTCGGCAGAGAGCCCTGCCGCCCCCGCCCCTCCCCATCCCCCACCCCTGCCCGACAGCTCGGCCGCCAAGGGCAAGGAACGGGCTGCTTTTAGAAACCCGAGCCAGGCATCCCGCCCCCCCCGCCCCTCCGCCCTCCCCCCCAATTCCGCCCCGCTTATCACCCCCGGCCGCGCCCGGTCTGACTCACCCGGCTCCCCGTCGAGCCGGTTTTTCCGGCTCGGCCCCCGCCTCTGCACCAGCCAAGTGCCAAGTGCCGCCCCTCCTCCCCCGCGGGCGGGGTTCCGCTTGCCAGACAGCAGCTGCGCAGGGCACCGATCTGCCGACCCGCCCCCTCCCTCACCGCTTCCCCCCCTCCCCGCCTCCGCGCGCACAGCAGCCCCCCCTCCCCCAACACCCCCGCCCCCCCCCCCGCTTATTTTGGTAAGGTGCCCGTAGGAAAAATAAGTTACAAAAAACCCAGACCAAAAGAAATACACCAAAAAAAACCGCAAGTAAACCAGAAAAGGCGCCCCCGTCCCTCCACTCCCCCGGGCAGCCTGAGCCGCGTGCCGTGCGGCGCGGTGCGCCGCCGGGGTAGGGGCGGCGGGCGGCGCGGCACGGCGCGGGGCGGCGCGGCGCGGGGCGGCGCGGGGCGGGGCGGCGCGGCGCGGCGCGGCGACTCTCCGGGGCGCTGGGGCCGGCACCGGCGCGTGCAGGGTCAGGCACCGTGCTTGCTCGGTTTTAAAACAAGCGAACAAAAAAAACCCCAGCCGACCGAGATGCAAGTAAAGCCTAAGGGTCGCCACGGCGAAAAACACCAGGCAAAACCCCAAATCCCAAAGCCGGCGAGCGCCCGGTGGGGTCGGGAGCCGGCCCCGGCAAGCGGTGTCCCACCCCTTCCGGTCTCCCAGCGGATGGCAGCGTCGCGCTGGGGTCTGCCACCGTCTGCCTGCCGGCCAGGGGGCTTCGGACAGCCCGGCAGTGGTTAACCGGTGCGCCGGGCTCCGGAGCGGACGGCGCAGGTCACCGGGACCACACGCCTCCGGCCGGCCGCCAGGTCTACCCGGCTCCGTCGGGCAATCAGGTCTACCCGGCTCCGTTCGGCTATCAGGTCTACCCGCCTCCCTCCGTTCGGCTGCCAGGTCTACCCGCCTCCCGCCGTCTGTCAGGTCTACCCGGCTCCGTTCGGCTGTCAGGTCTACCCGCCTCCCTCCGTTCGGCTATCAGGTCTACCCGTCTCCGTTCGGCTGCCAGGTCTACCCGCCTCCCTCCGTTCGGCTGCCAGGTCTACCCGTCTCCGTTCGGCTGCCAGGTCTACCCGCCTCCCTCCGTTCGGCTGTCAGGTCTACCCGCCTCCCTCCGTTCGGCTATCAGGTCTACCCGTCTCCGTTCGGCTGCCAGGTCTACCCGCCTCCCTCCGTTCGGCTGTCAGGTCTACCCGGCTCCGTCCGGCTGCCAGGTCTACCCGCCTCCGTTCGGCTGCCAGGTCTACCCGCCTCCCGCCGTCCGGCTAGCAGGTCTACCCGCCTCCCTCCGTTCGGCTGTCCGGTCTACCCGGCTCCGTCCGGCTATCAGGTCTACCCGCCTCCCTCCCTTCGGCTGCCAGGTCTACCCGCCTCCCTCCGTCCGGCTGTCAGGTCTACCCGCCTCCGGCCGGGCGGGCGGGCGGGCTCCGGGTCTAGGCGGATGGCGCGGCGCCGCTCCGGCGTCCGTTCGTCCCGGCTTCGCAGGGTTGACAGGTCTACCCAGCGCCGGTGGACTTTGCCTCTCCTTGCGGCGGGCTGGGTAGACCTGTTAGCCGTGTCAGTTCCTCGGAGCTGTCGAAGGGGTCGCTGGTTTGCGCTGCCTCCAGTTACGTCCTCGTAAAGGCCGGCCGCTTTGGCGCGCCCCCTCGGTAGGTCCTCGTTGCCGTCTTGCGGTACTGCAAGGGAGCGGTCTCGTCTGTCCGTATTATAGGAGGCAGTGGCGGCACGCCTCCGAGGCCAGCGCCAGCGAGCAGCCGCCGAGCCCGCGACTCAGCCGGCGAGGAGGGGCCGCGCAGCAGTCGTTCGGGCGGCTCCGGCGGAACCCTTCGGCTCGCTTTTTTTTTTTTTTTTTTTACTTTTTCCCCCCACCCCCGTGGCGCGGCCGTCCTCCGCTTGTTTTTTTTCCGCTTTTCCCGAGCAAGCCTGCCCAGCGTGTCCGAGGGCCCCGGCCAGGCAGCGGCGTCTTGCTACGGTTTTCTGGCTTTTTTTTTTTTTTTTCTTCTCTTTTTTTTCCCTCCTTCCCGTACGGCCGGCACGATCGCTCGCCGCGTGGTGGGCATGTGGAAGAGCGGTAGCTGCTCGCGCGGATACCGGCTCTCTCGAACGCTCCGGGTCCCGGTGGTCCGGGTCCCGAAAAAAGGGAACCGATCCGAACCCGGTGAACGACGCCTACGCCCGTGGTGTCGTCTCCGCGGGTCGCGTCGGAGGCGCCTCTCGGCGGGCCGGCTCTGCCGGTGCTCCAGCCGCCGACGAGGCACTCTGCGGCGGCCGCTGGCCCGCAGAGCTCCGGCGCCCGCCCCTTCTCCTCCGGGGGTCGGCGGCTCGGGGGCGCGGGCCCTCGCTGTCCCGGGAAGCCGCGGCCGCGGGGCCCGTGCTCCCCGGAGCCCCGGTGGGAGTGAGGCGTCCCGGGTGGCGCCGGAGACGCCTCTCGGCGGGCCGGCTCTGCCGGTGCTCCAGCCGCCGACGAGGCACTCTGCGGCGGCCGCTGGCCCGCAGAGCTCCGGCGCCCGCCCCTTCTCCTCCGGGGGTCGGCGGCTCGGGGGCGCGGGCCCTCGCTGTCCCGGGAAGCCGCGGCCGCGGGGCCCGTGCTCCCCGGAGCCCCGGTGGGAGTGAGGCGTCCCGGGTGGCGCCGGAGACGCCTCTCGGCGGGCCGGCTCTGCCGGTGCTCCAGCCGCCGACGAGGCACTCTGCGGCGGCCGCTGGCCCCCAGAGCTCCAGCGCCCGCCCCTTCTCTTCTGGGGGTCGGGGGCGCGGGCCCTCGCTGCCCCGGGAGCCGCGGCCGCGGGGCCTGCGCTCCTTGCACCCGATCGATGAGGCATTTCGGGTGGCGTCGGAGTGGCTTCTCGGCGGGCCGGCGCTGCCGGTGCTCAGGCCGGCGTTGCACCTCTCCGCGGACGCCTCCCGCTCGCTTGCACGCAGGGCCCCCCGTGGGTGGCCGTCGCCGTCCCAGGAGCCGCGGCCGCGGGGCCTCGGCTCGTCGCTCTTTGCCGTCTCTCTGCTGATCGATGAGGCCTTTCGGGTCGCGTCGGAGAGGGCCCCCGGCGGGCCGGCTCCTCCGTGCTCCCCGTAACAGGGGAACCGCGGCGGTGTCCGGTGTTCGGGCCGGGAGGTCTCCTT
>JAUMJM010000382.1:197500-200000 GCA_033558235.1 Neomorphus geoffroyi
AGCCTTTCTCCCCCCCCAAGCCCGTCTTACCGCCACGATGCGGTTTGCTGCGAGCCCTGCCGCTGCCCCAGTCCGCCTGCCCACCCCCCCCCCCAACCCCCCCCCCCCCCACCCCCCGCCGTCCACCAAGCCGCCTGCCCCCCTCCCGCGGCCCCTCCCTCCCCAACCCATCCACCGCCTCCGGGTCGGCAGAGAGCCCTGCCGCCCCCGCCCCTCCCCATCCCCCACCCCTGCCCGACAGCTCGGCCGCCAAGGGCAAGGAACGGGCTGCTTTTAGAAACCCGAGCCAGGCATCCCGCCCCCCCGCCCCTCCGCCCTCCCCCCCAATTCCGCCCCGCTTATCACCCCCGGCCGCGCCCGGTCTGACTCACCCGGCTCCCCGTCGAGCCGGTTTTTCCGGCTCGGCCCCCGCCTCTGCACCAGCCAAGTGCCAAGTGCCGCCCCTCCTCCCCCGCGGGCGGGGTTCCGCTTGCCAGACAGCAGCTGCGCAGGGCACCGATCTGCCGACCCGCCCCCTCCCTCACCGCTTCCCCCCCTCCCCGCCTCCGCGCGCACAGCAGCCCCCCCTCCCCCAACACCCCCGCCCCCCCCCCCGCTTATTTTGGTAAGGTGCCCGTAGGAAAAATAAGTTACAAAAAACCCAGACCAAAAGAAATACACCAAAAAAACCGCAAGTAAACCAGAAAAGGCGCCCCCGTCCCTCCACTCCCCCGGGCAGCCTGAGCCGCGTGCCGTGCGGCGCGGTGCGCCGCCGGGGTAGGGGCGGCGGGCGGCGCGGCACGGCACGGCGCGGGGCGGCGCGGCGCGGGGCGGCGCGGGGCGGGGCGGGGCGGCGCGGCGCGGCGCGGCGACTCTCCGGGGCGCTGGGGCCGGCACCGGCGCGTGCAGGGTCAGGCACCGTGCTTGCTCGGTTTTAAAACAAGCGAACAAAAAAAACCCCAGCCGACCGAGATGCAAGTAAAGCCTAAGGGTCGCCACGGCGAAAAACACCAGGCAAAACCCCAAATCCCAAAGCCGGCGAGCGCCCGGTGGGGTCGGGAGCCGGCCCCGGCAAGCGGTGTCCCACCCCTTCCGGTCTCCCAGCGGATGGCAGCGTCGCGCTGGGGTCTGCCACCGTCTGCCTGCCGGCCAGGGGGCTTCGGACAGCCCGGCAGTGGTTAACCGGTGCGCCGGGCTCCGGAGCGGACGGCGCAGGTCACCGGGACCACACGCCTCCGGCCGGCCGCCAGGTCTACCCGGCTCCGTCGGGCAATCAGGTCTACCCGGCTCCGTTCGGCTATCAGGTCTACCCGCCTCCCTCCGTTCGGCTGCCAGGTCTACCCGCCTCCCGCCGTTCGGCTGTCAGGTCTACCCGGCTCCGTTCGGCTGTCAGGTCTACCCGCCTCCCTCCGTTCGGCTATCAGGTCTACCCGTCTCCGTTCGGCTGCCAGGTCTACCCGCCTCCCTCCGTTCGGCTGCCAGGTCTACCCGTCTCCGTTCGGCTGCCAGGTCTACCCGCCTCCCTCCGTTCGGCTGTCAGGTCTACCCGCCTCCCTCCGTTCGGCTATCAGGTCTACCCGTCTCCGTTCGGCTGCCAGGTCTACCCGCCTCCCTCCGTTCGGCTGTCAGGTCTACCCGGCTCCGTCCGGCTGCCAGGTCTACCCGCCTCCGTTCGGCTGCCAGGTCTACCCGCCTCCCGCCGTCCGGCTAGCAGGTCTACCCGCCTCCCTCCGTTCGGCTGTCCGGTCTACCCGGCTCCGTCCGGCTATCAGGTCTACCCGCCTCCCTCCCTTCGGCTGCCAGGTCTACCCGCCTCCCTCCGTCCGGCTGTCAGGTCTACCCGCCTCCGGCCGGGCGGGCGGGCGGGCTCCGGGTCTAGGCGGATGGCGCGGCGCCGCTCCGGCGTCCGTTCGTCCCGGCTTCGCAGGGTTGACAGGTCTACCCAGCGCCGGTGGACTTTGCCTCTCCTTGCGGCGGGCTGGGTAGACCTGTTAGCCGTGTCAGTTCCTCGGAGCTGTCGAAGGGGTCGCTGGTTTGCGCTGCCTCCAGTTACGTCCTCGTAAAGGCCGGCCGCTTTGGCGCGCCCCCTCGGTAGGTCCTCGTTGCCGTCTTGCGGTACTGCAAGGGAGCGGTCTCGTCTGTCCGTATTATAGGAGGCAGTGGCGGCACGCCTCCGAGGCCAGCGCCAGCGAGCAGCCGCCGAGCCCGCGACTCAGCCGGCGAGGAGGGGCTGCGCAGCAGTCGTTCGGGCGGCTCCGGCGGAACCCTTCGGCTCGCTTTTTTTTTTTTTTTTTTTACTTTTTCCCCCCACCCCCGTGGCGCGGCCGTCCTCCGCTTGTTTTTTTTCCGCTTTTCCCGAGCAAGCCTGCCCAGCGTGTCCGAGGGCCCCGGCCAGGCAGCGGCGTCTTGCTACGGTTTTCTGGCTTTTTTTTTTTTTTTTCTTCTCTTTTTTTTCCCTCCTTCCCGTACGGCCGGCACGATCGCTCGCCGCGTGGTGGGCATGTGGAAGAGCGGTAGCTGC
>JAUMJM010000383.1:0-28567 GCA_033558235.1 Neomorphus geoffroyi
GCGGTTTCGAGGGCTCCCATTGAGAACTCAAGGGCGGTTTTCGAGGCTCCCCATTGAGAACCAAGGGCAGTTTCAAGGCTCCCCATTGAGAACCAAGGGCGGTTTCAAGGCTCCCCATGGAGAACCAAGGGCGGTTTCAAGGCTCCCCATTGAGAACCAAGGGCGGTTTCAAGGCTCCCATTGAGAACCAAGGGCGGTTTCAAGGCTCCCCATGGAGAACCAAGGGCGGTCTCAAGGCTCCCCATTGAGAACCAAGGGCGGTTTCGAGGCTCCCATTGAGAACCAGGGCAGTTTCGAGGCTCCCATTGAGAACCAAGGGCAGTTTCGAGGCTCCATTGAGAACCAAGGGCGGTTTCGAGGCTCCCATTGAGAACCAAGGGCGGTTTCGAGGCTCCCCATTGAGAACCAAGGGCGGTTTCGAGGCTCCCATTGAGAACCAAGGGCGGTTTCAAGGCTCCCCATTGAGAACCAAGGGCGGTTTCGAGGCTCCCATTGAGAACCAAGGGCGGTTTCGAGGCTCCCCATTGAGAACCAAGGGCGGTTTCGAGGCTCCCCATTGAGAACCAAGGGCGGTTTCAAGGCTCCCATGGAGAACCAAGGGCGGTTTCAAGGCTCCCCATTGAGGACCAAGGGCGGTTTCGAGGCTCCCCATTGAGAACCAAGGGCGGTTTCAAGGCTCCCCATTGAGGAAGGGGGAGGGGGGCATTCAGGGGTGATTTTGGGGGAAAAAAGGTCCATTTTGGGGTTCCCTTGGGAAAAAAAAGACCATTTTGGGGTCAGATCTCCTCGTTTTGGGGGGGTCGATGTCGGTTCGAGGGGCTCCTTTCTCACCCCCCCCCCCCCCCCCCCCCCTCCAGGTCTGTTGGTGCCGCGGGGGCTGGTGCTGGGGTCGCCCTCGGACCGCACCGCGCACCACACGGCCGAGTTCGCCGCGCCCGGGCTCGTCGTGCGGCGCGGGCAGCGCTTCGGCGTCCGCCTGCTGCTGCCGCGGCCCCTGGACCCCGAGGACGACCGCGTCTGCGTGGAGCTCACGCTCGGTGCGCTAATTACGCTAATTGGGGCCACAATTAACGGCGGCGGGGGCGGGGGGGTGGGGGGCGGAAATCGGGGCTGAAGGGGAGGAAGACGGGGGCGGGGGGGGCGAAAATTGGGGCTGGGGGCGGTAATTAGGGTTGGGGGTTAATTAGGGCGTTAATTAGGGCACTAATTAGGGGTAATTAGGGCGTTAATTAGCTGTGGGGTCGCTATTTGGGGGCTGGAGGGGGCAAAAAATGGGTCTGGGACATTAGTTAGGGTTAGGGGGTTAATTGGAGGTTAATTAAGGGTAATTAGGGGGTTAATTAGGGCACTAATTAGGGGTAATTAGGGCGTTAATTAGCTGTGGGGTCCGCTATTTGCGGGCTGGGGGAGCGTTAATTAGCTGTGGGGTCGCTATTTGGGGGCTGGGGGGGGCAAAAAATGGGTCTGGGACATTAGTTAGGGTTAGGGGGTTAATTGGAGGTTAATTAAGGGTAATTAGGGGTTAATTAGGTCACTAATTAGGGGATGGGGGCAGAAAATGAGGCTGAAGGGGGGAAAATGGGGTCGGGGGGGCAAAAAATGGGTCTGGGGGCATAAATTATTGTTGAGGTGTTAATTAGGGGGTTCATTAGGGGTAATTAGAGGGTTAATTTGGGCTGGGGTCACTAATTAGGGGCTGTGGGGGTGGAAATTGGGGCTGAGAGGGATAAAAATTGGGGCTGGGGGCGTTAATTAGGGCTAGGAGTGTTAATCAGGAGTAGTTAGTGTGTTAATTAGGGGTAATTAGGGGATTAGTTGGGTCTGGGGTCACTAATTGGGGAATGAGGGGGGGAAAATTGGGTCTGGGGGCGTAAGGAAAGGTTCCGGAGGGCTTTAATTAGGGTTGGGGGTGTTAATTAGGGGTAATAGGGTGTTAATTAGTAGGCCCTGACCCCTAATTAGAGACCACAGACCCAATTAGGAGCCTAATTAACCCCTAATTAACGCCCCCAACCCTAATTAACAGCCCACTATTCCACCTAATTAGTGATGCCAGCCCCAATTAGCAGCCTGATTACCCCCCCAATTACCCCCCTCAATTAACCCCCCCAATTACCCCCCCCCAATTACCCCCCCAATTACCCCCCCAATTACCCCCCCAATTAACCCCCCAATTAACCCCCCCAATTAACCCCCCCATTAACCCCCCCAATTAACCCCCCCAATTAACCCCCCCAATTAACCCCCCCCATTAACCCCCCCCCATTAACCCCCCCCCCATTAACCCCCCCCCATTAACCCCCCCCCATTAATCCCCCCCCATTAACCCCCCCCATTAACCCCCCCCAATTAACCCCCCCCATTAACACCCCCCCCCCCCATTTTCGCCCCCCCCAGCCCCCGTTTCCCCCCTCGGGTCCCAATTTCCTCCCCCCCTGCCCCAGTTGGGTCCCGGGGGGCGGGGCTGGGGGCGGGGCCAGGCCCGTGGGGGCGGGGCCAAGATGGTTTGTGGGCGGGGCTTGAGTCGTGGTGGGTGGGGCCAGGGCGGTTTGGGGGCGGGGCCATGGGGTGGGGGCTGTGATGGGTAGTGGGTGGGGGCGGGGCCATGGTGTGGGGGCGGGGCGGGGGTGGGTAGTGGGTGGGGTGGGGGCGGGGCCATGGGGTGGGGATGTGGGGGCGGGGCCATGGGGTGGGGGCGGGGTGGGTAGTGGGTGGGGTTGGGGTGGGGCCATGGTGTGGGGGCGGGGCCGGGATGGGTAGTGGGTGGGGTGGGGCCATGGGGTGGGGGCGGGGCCATGGGGTAGGGGTGGGGCCGGGGTGAGTAGTGGGTGGGGTTGGGGCGGGCCCATGGGGTGGGGGCGGGGCCATGGGGTGGGTAGTGGGTGGGGTGGGGGGTGGGGCCGGGGTGGGTAGTGGGTGGGGTTGGGGGCGGGGCCATGGGGTGGGGGCGGGGCCATGGTGTGGGGGCGGGGCCGGGGTGGGTAGTGGGTGGGGTTGGGGCGGGGCCATGGTGTGGGGGCGGGGCCATGGGGTGGGGGCGGGGCCGGGGTGGGTAGTGGGTGGGGGTGGGGCCATGGGGTGGGGGCGGGGCCATGGGTGGGGTGGGGCTGGGGTGGGTAGTGGGTGGGGTTGGGGTGGGGCCAGGGTGGTTTGGGTGGGGGCGGGGCCATGGGGCGTGGGCGGGGCCATGGGGCGGGGGTGGGGCCGGGATGGGTAGTGGGTGGGGTGGGGGTGGGGCCATGGTGTGGGGGCGGGGCCGGGATGGGTAGTGGGTGGGGTGGGGGCGGGGCCATGGGGTGGGGGTGGGGCCATGGGGTGGGGGCGGGGCCGGGGTGGGTAGTGGGTGGGGGTGGGGCCATGGGGTGGGGGCGGGGCCATGGGTGGGGCGGGGCCGGGGTGGGTAGTGGGTGGGGTTGGGGTGGGGCCAGGGTGGTTTGGGGGCAGGGTCATGGGGCGGGGGCGGGGCCATGGGTGGGGGCGGGGCCGTGATGGGTAGGGGGTGGGGGCGGTGGCACCGTTAACCCTTGGCGTCCCAGGCCCCACCCCGCAGGTGGCCAAGGGCACCCACGTGCTGATCCCGCTGGGCGAGGCCTCGGCCACCGGCTGGACCGCGGAGGAGGAGGAGGAGGGGGCGGAGCCCGAGGAGGGGGCGGAGCCCGCCCTGCGCCTGGCCCTGGCGGCCCCGCCCGACGCCCCCATCGGGCGCTACCGGGTGAGCGTGAAGACGCGGACGCGGGCGGGAGAGTACGCGGCGCCGTTCAGCGACGGCAACGCCTTCACCCTCCTCTTCAACCCCTGGTGCCCCGGTGAGGGTCGGCGCGGGAAACGGGGGGGGGGGGGGGGAAACGGGGGGGGGGGCGGAAAAAACCGGGGGTGGGGGGGGGAAACGGGGATGGGGGCGGAAAACGGGGATTGGGGGGGAAAACGGGGGGTGGGGGGGAAAACGGGGATTGGGGGGGGAAAACGGGGATGGGGGCGGAAAAAAACGGGGATGGGGGGGGGAAAACGGGGATGGGGGGGGAAAAACGGGGATGGGGGGGGGAAACGGGGATGGGGGGGGGAAACGGGGATGGGGGGGGAAAAACGGGGATGGGGGCGGAAAACGGGGATGGGGGGGGGAAACGGGGATGGGGGCGGAAAAAACGGGGGTGGGGGCGGAAAACGGGGATGGGGGGGGGAAAACGGGGACTGGGGGGCGGAAAACGGGGATTGGGGGGCGGAAAACGGGGGTGGGGGCGGAAAACGGGGATTGGGGGTGAAAAATGGGGATTGGGGGTGGAAAACAGGGATTGGGGGGAAGGAGCGATTTGGGGTGAAAAATGGGGATTGGGGGGCGATTTTGGGTCGACCCCCCCGTGATTTTGGGTCAAAATCCCACAATTGTGGGGCTTTGGGGTGAAAACGGGGGAGTCTGGGGGCTTCCTGGGGTGAAATTTCACAGTTTTGGGGCTCCCTGGGGTGGATTTTGGGGGTTTTCACCCTAATTTTGGGTGCCCCCCCCCCTCTCAGATGACCAGGTCTACATGGAGCAAACGAGCGATCTTAACGAGTACGTCCTTAACGAGAGCGGCCGCATCTTCTACGGCACCGAGGACCAGATCGCCGAGCGCGCCTGGAACTACGGGCAGGTACCCAAACCCGGCGGGACCGGACCCAAAGTGGGTGAATTTGACCCCAAAGTGGGTGATTTTGACCTAAGAATGGCTAAATTGTCCCAAAAGTTGGTGATTTTGACCCAAAAATGGAGCAATTGTCCCAAAAAAGGGTGAATTTGACCCCAAAGTGGGTTATTTTGACCCCAAAATGGGTGAATTTGACCCCAAAGTGGGTGAATTTGACCCAAAGTGGGTGGTTTTGACCCCAAAATGGGTGAATTTGACCCCAAAATGGGTGTTTTTGACCCCAAAGTGGGTGATTTTGACCT
This sequence comes from Neomorphus geoffroyi, assembly GCA_033558235.1. NCBI lineage: Eukaryota > Metazoa > Chordata > Aves > Cuculiformes > Neomorphidae > Neomorphus > Neomorphus geoffroyi. Next base: position 4,925 of record JAUMJM010000383.1, read on the forward strand.
AAGAATGGCTAAATTGTCCCAAAAGTTGGTGATTTTGACCCAAAAATGGAGCAATTGTCCCAAAAAAGGGTGAATTTGACCCCAAAGTGGGTGATTTTGACCCCAAAATGGGTGAATTTGACCCCAAAGTGGGTGAATTTGACCTAAGAATGGCTAAATTGTCCCAAAAGTTGGTGATTTTGACCCAAGAATGGAGCAATTGTCCCAAAAAAGGGTGATTTTGACCCCAAAGTGGGTGAATTTGACCCCAAAGTGGGTGGATTGGCCCCAAAACGTGGTGGGACCTCAAAGGTTTGGGTGGGAAGTGGGGGCTCCTCGAAACGAAGGCAGGACCCGAAAAATCACGGGAGCCCCAAAAATGGGTGAATTGGCCCCAAACGGTCCCGTCCCCCCCCCCAGTTCGACGTGGGGGTGCTCGACGCCTGCCTCTACATCCTGGACCGGCGCGGGATGCCCCACAGCGCCCGCGGAGACCCCGTCATGGTGGCGCGCGTCGTCTCCGCCATGGTGGGCGCCCACCGGGACGGCTGGGGGACCTGGGGCGTCGGTTTGGGGGGAAACGTTGGGTTTTGGGGCGAAACGTTGGGTTTTGGGGGGAAACGTTGGGGTTTGGGGTGAAACGATGGGGTTTGGGGTGAAACGATGGGTTTGGGGTGAAACGATGGGGTTTTGGGGTGAAACGATGGGGTTTGGGGTGAAACGATGGGTTTTGGGGTGAAATGTTGGGTTTTGGGGTGAAATGTTGGGTTTTGGGGTGAAACGTTGGGGTTTTGGGGTGAAACGATGGGGTTTGGGGTGAAACGATGGGTTTTGGGGTGAAATGTTGGGTTTTGGGGTGAAACGTTGGGGTTTGGGGTGAAACGATGGGGTTTGGGGTGAAACGTTGGGGTTTGGGGTGAAACGATGGGTTTTTGGGGTGAAACGTTGGGTTTGGGGGGAAACGATGGGTTTTGGGGTGAAACGATGGGGTTTGGGGGGAAACGTTGGGTTTGGGGGGAAACATTGGGGTTTGGGGGGAAATGTTGGGTTTTGGGGTGAAACGATGGGTTTTTGGGGTGAAACGATGGGGTTTGGGGTGAAACGTTGGGGTTTGGGGTGAAACGATGGGTTTTTGGGGTGAAACGATGGGGTTTGGGGTGAAACGGGTTTTGGGGTGAAACGATGGGGTTTGGGGTGAAATGATGGGGTTTGGGGTGAAACGTTGGGTTTTGGGGTGAAACGTTGGGGTTTTGGGGGGAAATGTTGGGTTTTGGGGTGAAACGATGGGGTTTTGGGGGGAAACGTTGGGGTTTGGGGTGAAACGTTGGGGTTTGGGGTGAAACGATGGGTTTTGGGGTGAAACGTTGGGGTTTGGGGGGAAACGTTGGGGTTTGGGGTGAAACGTTGGGTTTTGGGGGGAAATGTTGGGGTTTGGGGTGAAACGATGGGGTTTGGGGTGAAACGATGGGTTTGGGGTGAAACGTTGGGGTTTTGGGGCGAAACGATGGGTTTTTGGGGTGAAACGATGGGGTTTGGGGTGAAACGGGTTTTGGGGTGAAACGATGGGGTTTGGGGTGAAATGATGGGGTTTGGGGTGAAACGTTGGGGTTTTGGGGTGAAACGTTGGGGTTTTGGGGGGAAATGTTGGGGTTTGGGGTGAAACGATGGGTTTTTGGGGTGAAACGATGGGGTTTGGGGTGAAACGGGTTTTGGGGTGAAACGATGGGGTTTGGGGTGAAATGATGGGGTTTGGGGTGAAACGATGGGGTTTGGGGGGAAACGATGGGTTTTGGGGTGAAACGTTGGGTTTGGGGTGAAACGATGGGTTTGGGGTGAAACGTTGGGGTTTGGGGTGAAACCTTGGGTTTTGGGGTGAAACGATGGGTTTTGGGGTGAAATGTTGGGGTTTTGGGGTGAAATGTTGGGTTTTGGGGTGAAACGTTGGGGTTTTGGGGTGAAACGATGGGGTTTGGGGTGAAACGATGGGTTTTGGGGTGAAATGTTGGGTTTTGGGGTGAAACGTTGGGGTTTGGGGTGAAACGATGGGGTTTGGGGTGAAACGTTGGGGTTTGGGGTGAAACGATGGGTTTTTGGGGTGAAACGTTGGGTTTGGGGGGAAACGTTGGGGTTTGGGGTGAAACGATGGGGTTTGGGGGGAAACGATGGGTTTTGGGGGGAAACGATGGGTTTTGGGGTGAAACGATGGGGTTTTGGGGTGAAACGTTGGGTTTTGGGGTGAAACGATGGGTTTTGGGGGGAAACGATGGGTTTTGGGGTGAAACGATGGGGTTTGGGGGGAAACGATGGGTTTTGGGGTGAAACGTTGGGGTTTGGGGTGAAACGATGGGGTTTGGGGCGAAACGATGGGGTTTGGGGTGAAACGATGGGGTTTGGGGTGAAACGATGGGTTTTGGGGTGAAATGTTGGGGTTTGGGGTGAAGCGTTGGGTTTTGGGGGGAAACGTTGGGTTTTGGGGTGAAACGATGGGGTTTGGGGTGAAACGTTGGGGTTTGGGGTGAAACGATGGGGTTTGGGGTGAAACGATGGGTTTTGGGGTGAAATGTTGGGTTTTGGGGTGAAACGATGGGTTTTGGGGTGAAATGTTGGGGTTTGGGGTGAAACGTTGGGTTTGGGGTGAAACGTTGGGGTTTGGGGTGAAACGTTGGGTTTTGGGGTGAAACGATGGGTTTTGGGTGAAACGTTGGGTTTGGGGTGAAACGATGGGGTTTGGGGTGAAACGATGGGGTTTGGGGTGAAACGTTGGGTTTTGGGGGGAAACCTTGAGGTTTGGGGGGAAACCTTGGGGTTTGGGGTGAAACGATGGGTTTTGGGGTGAAATGTTGGGTTTTGGGGTGAAACGTTGGGGTTTGGGGTGAAACGTTGGGGTTTTGGGGTGAAACGATGGGTTTTGGGGTGAAACGTTGGGTTTGGGGGGAAACGATGGGGTTTGGGGTGAAACGTTGGGTTTTGGGGGGAAACCTTGAGGTTTGGGGGGAAACCTTGGGGTTTTGGGGTGAAACGATGGGTTTTGGGGTGAAATGTTGGGTTTTGGGGTGAAACGTTGGGTTTTGGGGTGAAACGTTGGGTTTTTGGGGGGAAATGATGGGGTTTGGGGGGAAACGTTGGGTTTTGGGGTGAAACGTTGGGTTTGGGGGGAAACCTTGGGTTTTGGGGTGAAACGTTGGGGTTTGGGGTGAAACGATGGGTTTTGGGGTGAAACGTTGGGGTTTTGGGGGGAAACGTTGGGGTTTGGGGGGAAACGATGGGGTTTGGGGTGAAACGTTGGGGTTTGGGGTGAAACGTTGGGTTTTGGGGGGAAACCTTGAGGTTTGGGGGGAAACCTTGGGGTTTGGGGTGAAACGATGGGTTTTGGGGTGAAACGTTGGGGTTTTGGGGTCCTCCAGGTGAACTCGCTGGACGACAACGGGGTCCTGGTGGGCAACTGGACGGGCGACTACGCCCACGGCACCAACCCCTCGGCCTGGGCGGGCTCCGTCGACATCCTGCGCGCCTACCACGCCTCGGGCGCGCCCGTGCGCTACGGCCAGTGCTGGGTCTTCGCCGGCGTCATGACCACCGGTACTGGGTTATACTGGTTTATACTGGTTTATACTGGGTTTGGGCTCCTGCAGCCCCAGGGAAGGGTCCAGGCACCCCCGGGAGCCACCAGGAAAGTCACCATAAGCGGGAGAAGTTGGGGGCCAGGTGATGGGCTCTGTACTGGTTTCTTACTGGTTTGTACTGGGTTGGGCTGGTTTGAACCGGTTACGGGCTGGTTTTACTGGGAGGGGGTTCCAGGCTGCACTGGGAGGCAGAGAGGAGCCTCTTGTGGAGAACCAAGCCAACCCCGGCAGACAGACTCTAATAACGGCTCGTAGTGATTCATACTGGTTTATACTGGTCTATACTGGTGCCCCCAGTGCTGCGCTGCCTGGGCCTCCCCACCCGCACGGTCACCAACTACAACTCGGCCCACGACACCGATGTCTCCCTCACCACCGACATCTACTTCGACGAGAACATGCGGCCCCTGGAGCGCCTCAACACCGACTCCGTCTGGTACTGGTTTATACTGGGTTCCTACTGGTTTGGGCTGGTTTGGACTGGTTTGGACTGGGTAACCCCTCCAATAGGAACTTCCACGTCTGGAACGACTGCTGGATGAAGCGCCCGGACCTCCCCGACGGCTACGACGGGTGGCAGGTGGTGGACGCCACCCCCCAGGAGACCAGCAGCGGTACTGGTTTATACTGGTTTATACTGGTTTATACTGGTTTGGACCGGAGGCAGTGGTTTGTGACCGGGGGAGAGGGTGGAGCCACCACAGGGTCCGTGTGATGGTCAGTGGGGCTCAGGGTGACCCAAACTGGTCCTTACTGGTTTATACTGGTCTTTACGAGTTTATACTGGGCTATCCTGGTTCATACTGGTTTATACTGGTCTGCAATAGGAGGAGGGGGTGGTTTGTGGCCAGTAGGAGCCACCATGGGCACTCAGTGGTGAGCCGTGTGGTGGCCCACAGTGGTCCCTACTGGTCCCAACTGGTTCATACTGGTTTGTACTGGTTCGTACTGGTTTGTACTGGTTCATACTGGTTTATACTGGTCCGTGCAGGCCTGTTCTGCTGCGGGCCCTGCTCGGTGACGGCGGTGAAGAACGGCGAGGTCTTCCTCAAGTACGACACCCCCTTCGTCTTTGCCGAGGTGGGAGGCGTCCCCGCGTGGGGGAGGGGAGGGGGGGTGGGGGGGTGGTGTATGCTAACGAGGGGGCGTGGCCCGCGCTAACGAGGGGGCGTGGCCGCAGGTGAACAGCGACAAGGTGTACTGGCAGCGCCAGCCCAGCGGCGCCTTCGCCGTGGTCCACGTGGAGGAAGGCGCCATCGGGCGCCGCATCAGCACCCTGGGGGCGGGGTCGGGCGCCCGCCTTGACGTCACCCACCAATACAAACACCCTGAGGGTGAGGCCACGCCCACACGGCCCCACCTGGCCCCGCCCCCCTGCAGGTCCTGCGTGGGCCCGTTGACCCCTTGACCCCAGTCTTGACTCGCTGACCCCAACCCTTGACCCCGTTGACCCCAACCTTTGCTCCACTGACCCCTCAAGACCCCTTGACCCCAACCCTTGACCCCGTTGACCCCAACCCTTGACCTGTTGACCCCAACCCTTGACCCCGTTGACCCCTCATGACCCCGTGACCCCAACCCTTGACCTGTTGACCCCAACCCTTGACCCCGTTGACCCCTCATGACCCCGTGACCCCAACCCTTGACCCCATTGACCCCAACCTTTGCCCCGTGGACCCTGTTGACCCCTCGTGACCCCTTGACCCAACCCTTGACCTGTTGACCCCAACCCTTGACCCCGTTGACCCCTCATGACCCCGTGACCCCAACCCTTGACCCTGTTGACCCCAACCTTTGCCCCGTGGACCCTGTTGACCCCTCGTGACCCCTTGACCCAACCCTTGACCTGTTGACCCCAACCCTTGACCCCGTTGACCCCCTCATGACCCCGTGACCCCAACCCTTGACCCCGTTGACCCCAACCTTTGCCCCGTGGACCCTGTTGACCCCTCGTGCCCCCTTGACCCAACCCTTGACCTGTTGACCCCAACCCTTGACCCCGTTGACCCCTCACGACCTCGTGACCCCAACCCTTGACCCCATTGACCCCAACCTTTGCCCCGTGGACCCTGTTGACCCCTCGTGACCCCTTGACCCAACCCTTGACCTGGTGACCCCAATCTTGACCCGGTTGACCCTTTCCCTCCACCGCTGTCCCTCAGGCTCGGAGGAGGAGCGCCGGGCGGTCTCCACGGCGACGTCTCACGGCTCGCGGCCGCGCAACCGCGGGGCGCCGTCGCTGGGGGAGGTGACGGTGACGCTGGGCTCGGGGCCCCCCGTGGCGGGGGCGGAGCTGGAGCTGCGGGCGGTGGCGCGGAACGAGGGCCTGGAGCCCCGCACGCTGCGGCTCCGCTTCTCGCTCTGCGCCGTCCGCTACACGGGCGTGGCCGGCGCCGCCTTCCGGCAGGAGCAGCACCGGCGCACGGTGCCACCGCGACAGGGTGAGGCCACCTGGCACCCCCCGGGGCCACCTGGCACCCCCCCGGGGCCTCAGCACCAACCTTTGACCCACTGACCCAACCCTTGACCCACTGACCCCTCAAGACCCGTTGACCCCAACCCTTGACCCGTTGACCCAACCCTTGACCCGTTGACCCAACCCTTGACCTGTTGACCCCAACTCTTGACCCGTTGACCCAACCCTTGACCCGTTGACCCAACCCTTGACCCGTTGACCCCAACTCTTGACCCGTTGACCCAACCCTTGACCCGTTGACCCAACCCTTGACCTGTTGACCCCAACCCTTGGCCCAACGACCCCAACCCTTGACCCGTTGACCCAACCCTTGACCCGTTGACCCAACCCTTGGCCCAACGACCCCAACTCTTGACCCGTTGACCCAACCCTTGACCCGTTGCCCCCTCATGACCCATTGTTGACCCAACCTTTGCCCCATTGACCCCCGCCCAAGCCACCAGGCTTGGCCCAGGTTGCCCCGGAGGGGACGTTGGTGGCCGAGAGCCCCATCTTTGGGCCTCCCTGACGTCCCTCTGTGTGTGTCCCCCCCCCAGAGGAGACGGTGACGATGACCGTGTCCTACTCGGAGTACGGCCCCCACGTCGGGGACCAGGACGCCCTCAAGCTGACGGTGGCCGGAGCCGTGGAGGAGACGGGGCAAGTGGTGGCCAAGGAGCTGCGGGTCCGGCTGCGCTCGCCCGAGCTCACCCTGACGGTGAGGGACCTCCCGGGGGGGCTGGGGTCTCCTCAGGGACCTCCTGGGGGGGGCTGAGGTCTCCTCAGGGACCTCCCGGGGGGGCTGGGGTCTCCTCAGGGACCTCCTGGGGGGGCTGGGGTCTCCTCAGGGACCTCCGGGGGGGACTGGGGTCTCCTCAGGGACCTCCCGGGGGGGCTGGGGTCTCCTCAGGGACCTCCGGGGGGGACTGGGGTCTCCTCAGGGACCTCCACGGTGGGGCTTGGGTCTTCTCAGGGACCTCCTGGGGGGGCTGGGGTCTCCTCAGGGATCTCCTGGGGGGCTGGGGTCTCCTCAGGGACCTCCTTTGGGGGGGGGCTGGGGTCTCCCTGGCCCTGCTGACTGGGGGAGGGGCTGTCCCCGTGTCCCGGCAGCTCCTGGCGCCGCCCGTGGTGGGGCAGGAGACCCCGATCCAGGTGGTTTTCCAGAACCCCCTCCCCGAGACCCTGAGCGAGGCCACGCTGCGCATGGAGGGCGCCGGCATCTCCTGCCCCAAACCCTTCAAGCTGGGGTGAGGACACGGGGGGGGGGGGCTTTGGGGGGGGGGGGGGCTGGGGGGCTTTGGGGGGGCTTTGAGGGCACCTGGGGGGGCTTTGAGGGCATCTGGGGGGGCTTTGAGGGCACCTGGGGGGCTTTGAGGGGTTCTGGGGGGGCTTTGGGGGCACCTGGGGGGCTTTGAGGGGTTCTGGGGGGGCTTTGGGGGCATCTGGGGGGGCTTTGAGGGCACCTGGGGGGGCTTTGGGGGGTCTGGGGGGCTTTGGGGGGTTCGGGAGGGGCTTTGAGGGCATCTGGGGGGGCTTTGGGGGCACCTGGGGGGCTTTGGGGGCATCTGGGGGGGCTTTGGGGGCACCTGGGGGGGCTTTGGGGGGTCTGGGGGGGCTTTGGGGGCATCTGGGGGGGCTTTGGGGTCACCTGGGGGGCTTTGGGGGGTTCGGGAGGGGCTTTGGGGGCATCTGGGGGGGCTTTGGGGGCACCTGGGGGTCTTTGAGGGCACCTGGGGGGGCTTTGGGGGGTTCTGGGGGGCTTTGAGGGCACCTGGGGGGCTTTGGGGGGTCTGGGGGGGCTTTGAGGGCATCTGGGGTGCTTTGAGGGCACCTGGGGGGGGCTTTGGGGGCATCTGGGGGGGCTTTGGGGGCACCTGGGGGGGCTTTGGGGGGTTCTGGGGGGCTTTGGGGGGTTCTGGGGGGGCTCTGGGGAGTCTGGGGGGGCTTTGAGGGCACCTGGGGGGCTTTGGGGGGTCTGGGGGGGCTTTGGGGGCACCTGGGGGGGCTTTGGGGGCACCAAGTGTTGTGGGGGGGGAGAAAGGGGAGGGGGAGGAGCCTTGGTGACCCTTGACAACCCCCGGTGACCCCTGTGACCCCTATGGACCCCTGGTGCCCCCGTGACCCCGGTGCCCCCGTGACCCCCGGTGCCCCTGTGACCCCGGTGACCCCGTGACCCCCCTGTGACCCCCGGTGCCCCTGTGACCCCGGTGCCCCCGAGACCCCCTGTGACCCCGTGACCTCCGGTGCCCCCGTGACCCCTGGTGACCCCGGTGCCCCCGTGACCCCCCGGTGACCCCGGTGCCCCCGCTCCCCCGCAGGCCGGTGGGGGCGGGGCAGACGGTGCGGCTGCGCCAGGCCGTGCTCCCCCTGCGCCCCGGGCGCCGCCGCCTCGTCGCCGCCATCGAGAGCCCCCGCCTCGGCCCCCTGCACGGGGCCCTCCTGCTCGACGTCGCGCCCGCTACTGGGAGCACTGGGAGCACTGGGAGCGACCCCCCCGCCCGCCGGCGCCGGCGCAGGGGGGCACCCCCTGCTGGGAGCACTGGGGGGTGACTGGGGAAACTGGGGGGGGGGGGCACTGGGAGGGTGACTGGGAACACTGGGAGGGTGACTGGGAGCACTGGGAGGGCACCGGAAGCAACTGGGGGCACTGGGACCGGGTTTGGGGGTAACTGGGAGCCCCCCCCGCTCCCAAACGGCCGCGATGACGTCACAAAACACCCCCCCCCCAATAAAAGCCTCACGTGCCTCACTGGGAGCGGCTGGAATGAACTGGGAGGGCACTGGGAGGGGGTGGGGGAGGAAGGGCTGTCGCGCGCTGATGACGTCACCCCGGCGCGACGGCCCCGCCCCTCCCCCAGTGCCAGCGCAGCCGCCGCGATGGGCGGGAGCGACGTGAGGTGAGGGGACCCCGGGGGCCCCGGGAGGGCTCTGGGGGCACCGGGTGGGGGCTCCAGGCGGGCGCCGGTGGGGGGGGGGGGGGCTGGGAGCGAGGAGCCGAGGGGGCGTGGCTTGGCCGGGGAGGCGTGGCTTGGCGGGCCCGGGAGCGGAGGGGGCGTGTCCTGACGCGCTGTCCCCGCCCCCAGCGCGGTCTCCGAGCTCCGCTTGGCCTTGGCGGCCGCGTGGCGCGTGGTGCGGGGCCGCCTCCTCCCGCAGCTGCCGCGGGCGCTGCGGCTCCTGGACGCTGTGATGGAGGCGGCGCCCGGGCTGCTCCGGTACCGGCACGGGGCGAGGCTGCGGCTGGGCCTGCGGGCGGCGGTGAGTCCTCCCCCTGCCCAGCGTGCACCGCGACGGCGACGCCATTTTGGGTGTCCGGAACGCGGCGGCGCCATCTTGGGTGTCCCCCACAATGCACCGCGACGGCGCCATCTTGGGTGTCCCTCACAATGCACCGCGGCGGCGCCATCTTGGGTGTCCCTCACAATGTCCTGCTGCTGCGCCATCTTGGGTGCCCCCCACAATGCACCGCGACGGCGCCATCTTGGGTGTCCCTCACAATGCACCGCGGCGGCGCCATCTTGGGTGTCCCCCACAATGCAGCGCGGCGGCGCCATATTGGGTGTATCCCACAATGCAGTGCTGCGGCGCCATGTTGGGTATATCCCACAATGCACTGCTGCGACGCCATCTTGGGTGTCCCCCACAATGCACCGCGGCGGCGCCATATTGGGTGTGCTTCCGCCCCTCCTCCCCAGCCCTCGAAGTTGACCCAGTTTACACCAGTGTAGAGCAGGCCCCGCCCCCACAGACCCCCCCCAACGTCTCCCTCTAGAGCCCCTTCAGTGCCTCCCATAGCTCCCAGTACACACCAGTACACGCCAATTCCCCCCCCGCCGCCCCCAAGGCTGCCATGTTGGCGCCTGGTCCCCCTTGCCATGGCCGCCCCCTGTGGCAGCCGCCATCTTGTCATGGCCGCCCCCTGTGGCAGCCGCCATCTTGCCATGGCGGCGCCCTGGCGGCCGCCGTTGCCCCGCAGGTGGTGCTGCAGCTGCTGCGGGAGGCGCAGCCGGACGAGAAGATTTTCGACGCCATCGACTCCTTCTTCCCCGAGGGGGAGGCCCCGCCGGGGGGGCCGGGCCAGGCCGTGAGTGGGGGCTGGGGGGAGGGGGGCGGGCAGGGAGGGCTGGGGGTGTCTCGGGGGGGGGGTCGTGGGGCCCCCCCTGACGCCACTCCCGCAGGCGCCGGGCGAGCGGGCGGAGGTGGCCGAGGCCCAGGAGAGCTTCCGCGACCTCGTGCTGGCGCTGACGGGCGACCCCGCGCGGCGACACCGATATCTGCAGGTGCCCCAGAGCCCTCCCAGTCCCTCCCAGTTCCTTCCCAGTGCTCCCAGTTCCCTCCCACTGCCCCCATTCCCCCTCCCAGTGCCCCCCTAGTGCCTCCCAGTGCCCCATTTCACCCCCCCAGTCCCTCTCAGTGCCTCCCAGTGCCCTCCGAGTCCTGCCCACTGCCCCCCAGTACCGCCAGTGCCCTCCCAGTCCCCTCCCAGTGCCCCCAGTAGCTCCCAGTTGCAGGGCCCGGCGGGGCAGGAGTACGGGGAGCCGTTCCTGCAGGCACTCGAGAGCCTCTTCCACGAATTCCTGGAGCGCGTGGAGAGCGCCCTGCCCCCCCCCGACCTGCACCAGGTACTGGGGGCGCTGGGAGGCACTGGGAGGGGGCACTGGGAGCGACTGGGAGGTAACTGGGGGTTACTGGTCCCAGTTGGTCGCTGCCGTCTACAGCCACGCCCCTCCCGGGCCCCGCCCTCCCACGCTGCCCGCCCTCAGCCGCTACCTGGGAGACGTCAGACACACCGGTACTGGGAGCACTGGGAGGGACTGGTGGAGCACTGGGAGGGACTGAGGGTGGATACTGGGAGCACTGGGAGGGACTGGAGGGGCCACTGGGAGCGACTGGGAGCACTGGGAGCCCCTTCTCACCCCCGCAGAGCTCGTGAGCAGCGTAATTAGCGACCCTGACGATGACGACGTCCTGCACAGGAAGGTGAGGGGTTAATTAGGGGGAGAGGTGATTAGGGGGTGGAAGGGATTAATTAGGGGGTAGAAGGGGTTAATTAGGGGTCGTGGGGGTTAATTAGGGAGGGGAGCGGGTTAATTAGGGCACTAGAGGGCTTCGTTAGGGCTGGAGGGGGTAATTAATGACCTAGGGGGTAGTTAGGAGGTTAATTAGGAGTAATTAAGGGGGTGGGATGTAATTAGGATGTTAATTAGCGGTAATTAGGGAGTAATTACGGGGTGGAGGGGGAAATTAGTGATCCAAGGGGTAATTAGGAGGTTAATTAGGGGGGTAATTAATGACCTGGTGGTAATTAGGGTGTTAATTAGCGGTAATTAGGGGGATGAGGAGGTAACTGGGAGGGTGGGGAGGATAATTAGTCATAATGGGGTAATTAGGAGCTTAATTAGGGGTCAATTAGGCAGTCATAGGGGGTAATTAGTTGGCTGGAAGGGCTAATTAGTGTCCTCATTAATTATAGCAACTTAATGAGCGATCCAGGATGGGTTAATTAAGTCCAAGGGGGTAATTAACGGCCCTTTTTCCCCCTCCAGGTGCGGGCCCCTCCCCCCTGCGGTGAGTGCTGGTCCCTAATTAGCCCTGAGCGTTAATTTACATCACCCCTCCCCCCCCAAAAAGGTGCCACTCCCCCCCCCCCCCCCCCCCCTTCGGCCGTACCTTGGGGGGGGGAGGCGGGACTACAGCTCCCGGCATGCACCGCGGCGCCATTGGCTCAATAGGGAGGCGGGACTACAGCTCCCGGCATGCACCGCGGCGCCATTGGCTCAATATAGAGGGGGAACTACAGCTCCCGGCATGCACCGCGGCGCCATTGGCTCAATAGGGAGGCGGGACTACAGCTCCCGGCATGCAACGCGGCGCCATTGGCTCAATATAGAGGGGGGACTACAGCTCCCGGCATGCACCGCGGCGCCATTGGCTCAATAGGGAGGCCGGACTACAGCTCCCGGCATGCAACGCGGCGCCATTTTGTAACCAGGGAGCGGGACTACAGCTCCCGGCATGCACCGCGGCGCCATTGGCTCAATAGGGAGGCGGGACTACAGCTCCCGTCATGCCTCGCGGCGCCACGGCGCGGCTTTCTGGGCGGGGCGGGGGCCCCACTTCCGCTTCCGGTTGAGCGCGGGGGGCGAGCGGAGGCGGTCACGATGCTGATCAAAGTGAAGGTGGCGGCGGCTTTGGGGGGCGGTGGGGCCGGATTTGAGGGGGTTGAGTGTGGAGGGGGGTGTGGGGGGAGTATTATGGGATGGAGGGGGGTCTGATAGTGTCCCCCCTTCCCCACTCCCCCCCAGACTCTGACAGGAAAGGAGATCGAGATCGACATCGAACCCACGGACAAGGTGGGGGGGGGAGGGGGGGGGTCCGGCCCCTTCCCGTGATGCTCTCGGGCGGGGGGTGGGGTCCCTTCGGTGATGCATTGTTTGGGGGCGGGGGAGGGGGCTGGCGCCTCGCGGGTCACCCCTTTGCCATCCCATAATGCCTTCCAGAGCCCCTTTCCGCGTCTCACGATACCTCCTTGAGCCCCTGCCACGGCCCGTGGAGGCCCTGGGAGCCTCTCTTTACATCCCATAATAACTTGGGAGCCCCTGTGCCATCCCATAATGCCCCAGGGAGCCCCTTTACCATCGCATAATAGCCCCGAGGACCCCTTCTGTAGCCCACCACCCCTTGTAGGGCCCCTCCTGCATCCCATAATGCCCCAGGGAGCCCCATTGCCATCCCATAATACCTCCCTCAACCCCTCCCGCATCCCATAAGGCCCTGGAACCCTCTCCCCGCCATCCCATAATACGTCGTGCAGCCCCTTTGCCATCTCATAATGCCCCGGGGAGCCCCTTGGCCATCCCATAATGCCCTGGGAAACCCTTGGACATCCCATAATATACACACACACACACCTCCCCCCCTGCTATCCCATAATACCCCAGGTGGAGCGGATCAAGGAGCGAGTGGAGGAGAAGGAGGGGATCCCCCCCCAGCAGCAGCGCCTCATCTACAGCGGGAAGCAGATGTGAGGGGGCGGGGCCTAAAGGGGTGTGGCATGAGGGGGCGGGGCCTAAAGGGGTGTGGCACGAGGGGGCGGGGCTTAAGGCGGGTTTGAAAGGGGGAGGGGGGAGGCATTGGCGGCTGCACCGAGGTAACGCGGGGGGGGGGGGGAAACGAGGTTGCAGAAAGGTGAATGGGAGGGGGTGGGGTTTGCTGGGAGGGGGCGTGGCCTGAGGAAGGGGGAGGGGTCTGATACGGCTTTAACTCCGCCCCCTTTCCCCCCCCCACCCCCCCTCCCCCAGGAACGACGAGAAGACGGCGGCCGACTACAAGATCCAGGGCGGCTCCGTCCTCCACCTCGTCCTCGCCCTGCGCGGGGGCGGCGGGGCCGCGCGGTGAGGGGGCGGGGCCGCCGTCAGGCCACGCCCCCCGCTCCCTGAGACCCCACCCCTCCCGGAATGGTTCCGCCCCCTCCCCCCGCCCCCACCGTGCATGTGGTTGTATTTAATAAAGGTGGCGACGTCAGCCGAGAACAGGAAAAACTCGTAAAAATGGGGAAAAACTCATAAAAATGGGGGAAAAAGTCCTAAAAATGGGGGAAAACGTCCTAAAAATGGGGAAAAACGTCCTAAAAATGGGGGAAAATGTCCTAAAAATGGGGGAAAATGTCCTAAAAATGGGGAAAAACGTCCTAAAAATGGGAAAAACGTCCTAAAAATGGGAAAAACGTCCTAAAAATGGGGAAAAAAGTCCTAAAAATGGGGAAAAATGTCCTAAAAATGGGAAAAAAGTCCTAAAAATGGGGAAAAAAGTCCTAAAAATGGGGAAAAATGTCCTAAAAATGGGAAAAAAGTCCTAAAAATGGGGAAAAAAGTCCTAAAAATGGGAAAAACGTCCTAAAAATGGGGAAAACGTCCTAAAAATGGGGAAAAAAGTCCTAAAAATGGGGAAAAAAGTCCTAAAAATGGGGAAAAAAGTCCTAAAAATGGGGAAAAATGTCCTAAAAATGGGAAAAAAGTCCTAAAAATGGGAAAAATGTCCTAAAAATGGGAAAAATGTCCTAAAAATGGGGAAAAAAGTCCTAAAAATGGGGAAAAATGTCCTAAAAATGGGAAAAAAGTCCTAAAAATGGGGGAAAACGTCCTAAAAATGGGGAAAAATGTCCTAAAAATGGGAAAAAAGTCCTAAAATGGGGGAAAACGTCCTAAAAATGGGGAAAAAGTCCTAAAAATGGGGAAAACGTCCTAAAATGGGGAAAATGTCCTAAAAAATGGGGAAAATGTCCTAAAAATGGGGGAAAAGTCCTAAAATGGGGAAAATGTCCTAAAAATGGGAAAAAAGTCCTAAAAATGGGGAAAATGTCCTAAAAATGGGGAAAATGTCCTAAAAATGGGGGAAAAGTCCTAAAAATGGGGGAAAATGTCCTAAAAATGGGAAAAAAGTCCTAAAAATGGGGAAAATGTCCTAAAAATGGGAAAATGTCCTAAAAATGGGGAAAACGTCCTAAAAAATGGGGAAAAAGTCCTAAAAATGGGGAAAAATGTCCTAAAATGGGAAAAAGTCTAAAATGGGAAAATGTCCTAAAAATGGGGAAAATGTCCTAAAAATGGGGGAAAAGTCCTAAAATTGGGGAAAAAGTCCTAAAAATGGGAAAAGGGACCCCGAAATGGGGACAGGGACCCCGAAACGGCCCTTTCTGAGCCCATTTTTTTGGGGGGGCCTCTCCCCATTTTAGCTCCCTGCCTTCCCCCAAGACCTCCCAGAAACCACCGAGTCCCGCGCGTCTGCCGGAGTGGCCCCGGCCACTTCCGGCGCTGCCTCTGACGTCACTTCCGCCTCCCCTTCCCGTCCCTCGCAGCGATGGCGGCGGCGGCGGCGGCGCTGGAGCCGCTGCTGAAGGCGCTGTTGGAGCCGGACAGCGAGGGGCTGCGCCGGGTACCGGGGGAAGGGGGAATCATTTAGGGGAGGGATCTCTACACAAAAACACCCCCCCCCCCTCATTGCTGCCCCTCCCTCCCCCCAGGCCACCGCGAGGCTCCGAGAGGCGCTCAGGGACCCCCAGGCCCCGTCGGGGCTCGCGGAGCTCGTCAGGGCCTCCCTCCGCCCTCAGGTGGGGACGGGACCCCTCCTCTCCCCGCCCCCCGCCCCCAACCCGGGGCCAACCCCTCCCTCCCCCCCCCTCGTCCCGTTTTGCTCCGCTCCCCCCCCCAAGGTGTGATTCCCCAACCCTTAAAACCCCCTCTCCCCCAATTACTTACCCGAAGGGGTTAATCCTCTTAATTAATCCCTTGTGTATTAATTACCCCCAGGGTCATTAATTAACCCCCCCAGTTTGGCCCCTCCCCCAAATTTGCTCCCCCGCCCCTTCCATGTTGGCCCCTCCCTCCCAGTTTGACCCCTCCCCCTCCAAGTTTGGCCCCTCCCCCTCCCAGTTTGGCCCCTCCCTTCCCAGTTTGGTCCCTTACCCCAAGTTTGGTTCCTCCCTCTCCAGTTTGGCTCCTCCCCCCAATTTACCCCCCGCCCTCTTAGTTTGGCCACCCCCAGTTTGCCCCCCCCTCAGTTTGGCCCCTCCCCTCCCAGTTTGCCCCCTCCCCCAGTTTGCCCCCTCCCCCAGTTTGGCCCCTCCCCTTCCAAGTTTGGCCCCTCCCTCCCAGTTTGGCCCCTCCCCTCGCAGTTTGGCCCCTCCCCCAGTTTGGCCCCTCCCCCCAGTTTGCCCCCTCCCCCAGTTTGGCCCCTCCCCTCGCAGTTTGGCCCCTCCCCAGTTTGGCCCCTCCCCTCGCAGTTTGCCCCCTCCCCCAGTTTGGCCCCTCCCCCCAGTTTGGCCCCTCCCCCCAGTTTGGCCCTCCCCCTGGCACTCTGGCCCCGCCCCCAGGTGCGGCAGATGGCGGCCGTGCTGCTGCGCCGACACCTGCTGGGACGATGGCGGCACTGCGCCCGGAGCTCAGGGACAGGTGAGGGGGCGGGGCCAAAGCGGGGAGGGGGGGTGGGGGGGGGGCAGGGTTAACAAGGGGTTAAAGGAGAGGGGGGGGGCCAAAGGGGAGGGGGGGGTGAGAAGGGAGGGGCCACAAAGGGGGCGGGGCTAAAGTAGGTGGGGTGAGTTTGGGGAGGGGGCGGGGTCTCCCGGCGGGGGCGTGGCCAGGGGGAGGGGGGCGTGGCTAATGCTCCCCCCCCCCCCCCCCCCCCCCCAGGCTCCCCTCGCTCGTGGCTGAAGCCCTGGAGACGGAGACGGAGTGAGTGGGGGTCCCAATCCCCCCCCCCCCCGAGCCCCTCCTTCCCCCCCTCTCCTCCTGGGGGTCCCCCCCCCCATGTCCCATCCCCCTCCTCCCCTCCCCCCCAGGCACGCGGTGACGGTGGCGCTGGCACAACTGGGAGCACTGGTTTTGCGCCGGGGGGGGGTCGGCGCCTGGGGACCCCTCGGCTCCTGGGTGCAAGCGGCGGCGCGGGACCCCCGGCCCCCCGGCGCGAGGTGAGGACCCCCCCCACGTCCTAAGACACTCCCTAAACTCCCCCGCCCCCCTTTTCTCCCCCCCACCCCAGACACCCCAGGAGGGGGGGGTTTGGGAACTGGGGTGGGGGGGTCTCTAACCCCGGTTTCGGGGTGTGTGTCCCCCCCCCCCCTGCCCCCCCAGGCGGCGCTGCTGGTGCTGAGCGCGGCGCTGGACGCGGCCCCCCCGGCGCTGGCCCCCACGCCGCCGCGTTGGCCGAGCTGTGCCGGGGGGCTCTGGCTTTCGGGGGCCCCCCCCGACCCTCGGCTACACCCTCAAGGCGCTGGGGGGGCTGGCGGCCACGGTCGGGGACACCCAGACGGTGAGTGAGGGGGCGGTTTTGGGGTGCCCCCCCCCCGAAACGAGGATTTTAGGGCGTCCCCCCCAAAAAAAATACGAGTCCAAAAGCGCCCCCAAAGTGCCAGTTTTTACCCCCCAAATGAGAGGTTTGAGGTGTTTCCCCCCCCAAAATGCCGCGTGGGGCCCCCAGAGTAGGGGTTTGGGGGGGGGGGGGACACCCCCCGAAAAGGCCCTTTGTGACCCCCGTGTCCCCCCCAGGAGCTGCTGCGCTCGCTGCTCCCGAGGCGCTGGGGGCCTGCGGCTGCTGCTCGACGGCGACGAGGTGGGGGGGGGCAGGCGCCCGGCGGGGTCGGGGTGGGGGGTGCCACCCACTTTGGGGGTCCCTCTCCCCATTTTGGGGTCCCTTTCCCCATTTTTGGGGTCCCTTTTCCCCATTTTGGGGTCCTTTTCCCCATTTTTGGGTCCCTTTCCCATTTTTGGTCCCTTTTCCCCATTTTTGGGGTCCTTTTCCCCATTTGGGGTCCCTTTCCCCATTTTTGGGGTCCCTCTCCCCATTTTGGGTCCCTTTCCCTATTTTTGGGGTCCCTTTTCCCATTTTTGGGGTCCCTTTCCCCATTTTTGGGGTCCCTCTCCCCATTTTTGGGGTCCCTGTCCCCATTTTGGGTCCCTTTCCCCATTTTTGGGGTCGCTTTTCCCATTTTTGGGGTCTTTCTGCCCCTTTTTGGGGCCGTTTTGCCCGTTTTTGGGGTTCTCATGCCCGTTTTTGGGGGGGTCCCCCCCCCCAGGATGGCGGCGCGGACGCCCTGGAGGTCCTGGACGAGTTCCTGGAGGCCGACCCGGCCGCCGTGACCCCTCACCTTCGCCCCCTGCTCGACCTCTGCCTCCAGGTGACCCATGGGGGGGGGGGCGGGGGGGGGGGGGCACCCCAATATTTTGGGAGGGAAACCCCAATTTTGGGGAGTTTTGGGGAGGGGAAGAAAGGGGGGGGGTGGAAAAGGTGGGGGGGGGACGAAAGCGAGGGGGAACCAAAGTGTGGGGGGGGGAGGGGGAGGAGAGAAGAGGGGGGAACTGGGAGGCACTGGGAAGGACTGGGGGGACTGGGATTGGGGGGGCAGGAGGTTTTGGGTGAGAAATGAGGGTTTTGGGGCTGCAGGTGGCGGGGACGAGGGCCGCGGCGACGCCGTGCGGGTGCGAGCGCTGGGCACCATCACCTTCCTCGCCCAGAAGAGCCCCAAGGTGAACTGGAGCACTGGGAGGGACTGGGAGGGATTGGGAGGGACTGGGGGGCACTGGAGGGGAGTGGGAGGGACTGGAGGCACTGGGAGGGGACTGGAGGCACTGGGAGGGGAGTGGGAGGAACTGGGAGGGAGTGGGAGGGACTGGGAGGCACTGGGAGGGGAGTGGGAGGCACTGGGAGGGGACTGGAGCACTGGGAGGGGACTGGGAGGCACTGGGAGGGGAGTGGGAGGGACTGGGGGGCACTGGGAGGGGATTGGGAGGAACTGGGAGGGCACTGGAAGGGACTGGGAGGGGATTGGGAGGGACTGGGAAGGGAGTGGGAGGGACTGGGGGGCACTGGAGGGCACTGGAGGCACTGGGAGGGACTGGGGGGCACTGGGAGGGACTGGGAGGGGAGTGGGAGGGACTGGGAGGCACTGGGAGGGGAGTGGGAGGGGAGTGGAGGACTGGGGTGTAGGTTTTGGTAACTGGGTTATACTGGTTTATACTGGTTTGTACTGGTGCAGGAGCTGTAAATGGAGGGGGTTGATTGGCTCCATACTGGGGGGGGTCTCTGGTCCATATTGGCTGGTGGTTGGGCCGTCCTGGTTTATATTGCTCCGTACTGGTCCATACTGGTTTGTACTGGTTTATACTGGTTTATACTGGTTTTATACTGGTTTGTACTGGTGCAGGCGCTGCTGCGGGGGGGGCTGCTGCCCCAGCTCCTGCAGGGGCTCCTGGTCCCGCTCTGCGCCGACCCCCGCCCGGGGCACCCGGACCCCGAGGACGAGGACGAGGACGAGGGGGGGGGCGGGGGGGGGCCCAGCCCCCGCCACGCGGCTGCGCAGGTGAGGGGGTCCCTCTCCCCATTTTTGGGGTCCTTTTCCCATTTTTGGGGTCCCTTTCCCCATTTTTGGGGTCTCTGTCCCCATTTTGGGGTCCCTTTCCCCATTTTTGGTCCCTTTCCCGATTTTTGGGGTCCCTTTCCCCATTTTGGGGTCCCTTTCCCCGGTTTTTGGGGTCCCTTTCCCCATTTTTGGGTCCCTTTCCCCGGTTTTGGGGTCCCTTTCCCCATTTTTGGGGTCCCTTTTCCCCATTTTGGGGTCCCTTTCCCCATTTTTGGGTCCCTCTCCCCATTTTTGGGGTCCTTTTCCCATTTTTGGGGTCCCTTTCCCCATTTTTGGGGTCTCTGTCCCCATTTTGGGGTCCCTCTCCCCATTTTTGGGGTCCTTTTCCCATTTTTGGGGTCCCTTTCCCCATTTTTGGGGTCTCTGTCCCCATTTTGGGGTCCCTCTCCCCATTTTTGGGTCCCTTTCCCGATTTTTGGGGTCCCTTTCCCCATTTTGGGGTCCCTTTCCCCATTTTTGGGGTCTCTGTCCCCATTTTGGGTCCCTCTCCCCATTTTTGGGTCCCTTTCCCCATTTTGGGGTCCCTTTCCCCATTTTTGGGGTCCCTTTCCCCATTTTGGGGTCCCTTTTCCCCATTTTTGGGTCCTTTTCCCATTTTTGGGGTCCCTTTCCCCGTTTTTGGGGTCTTTCCCATTTTTGGGGTCCCTCTTCCCATTTTTGGGGTCCCTTTCCCCATTTTGGGGTCTCTCTCCCCATTTTGGGGGTCCCTTTCCTCATTTTGGGGTCCCTTTTCCCATTTTTGGGGTCCCTCTCCCCATTTTTGGGGTCCCTTTCCCCATTTTGGGGTCCCTCTCCCCATTTTTGGGGTCCCTTTTCCCATTTTTGGGGGTCCCTCTCCCCATTTTTGGGGTCCCTTTCCCCATTTTTGGGGTCCCTCTCCCCATTTCTGGGGTCCCTTTCCCCGTTTTTGGGGTCCCTTTCCCGGGTGGGGTCGATCCCCGTTTTGGGGTGATTCCCCCCGGTTTTGGGGGTGCTGACCCCCCGTTTCCCGCAGGCTCTGGACGCCCTGGCCGTGGCGCTGCCCCCCGAGAAGCTCCTGCAGCACCTGGTGGGGGGGGGGGGCACTGGCTTTTGGGGTTCCCCCCCCCCCTCCACAATTTGGGGGTCCCCGGAACGGGGGGGGTGTCCCTGGGGGGGGGAGTTGGGGTCCCCTTGGGTTTGGGGGTGCCTGGGGGGGGTGTGGAGGGGGTGTCCCCTCCCAAATTTGGGGTCCCCTTGGGTTTTGGCGGTCCCTGGGGGGGGGGGGGGGGTTGGGGTCCCCTGGGGTTTTGGGGGTCCCTGGGGAGGGGTGTGTTGGGTGTCCCCCCCAAATTTGGGGTCCTCTGGGGGGGTTGGGGCCCCTGGGGCTTTGGGGGTCCCTGAGGGGGGGGGTTGGGGGTCCTGGGGTCCCTGGGGAGGGGGGGGGTTGGGGTCCCTGGGTTTTGGGGTCCCCTGGGGTTTTGGGGTCCCTGGGGGAGGGGTGTGTTGGGTGTCCCCCCCCAAATTTAGGGTCCTTGGGGGGGGTTGGGGGTCCCTGGGGCTTTGGGGGTCCCTGAGGAGGGGGGGTTGGGGGTCCTGGGATTCCTGGGGAGGGGGGGGGTTGGGGTCCCCTGGGGTTTTGGGGTCCCTTGGGTTTTGGGGGTCCCTGGGGGGGGGGCGGTTGGGGTCCCCTGGGTTTTGGGGGTCCCTGAATGGGGGGTTGGGTGTCCCCTCCCAAATTTGGGGTCCTTGGGGGGGTTGGGGGTCCCTGGGGGAGGGGTGTGTTGGGTGTCCCCCCCAATTTGGGGTCCTTGGGGGGGGTTGGGGGTCCCTGGGGCTTTGGGGGTCCCTGGGGGAGGGTTGGGGTCCTGGGGTCCCTGGGGAGGGGGGGGGTTGGGGTCCCCTGGGGTTTTGGGGTCCCCTTGGGTTTTGGGGGTCCCTGGGGGGGGGTGGGATCCCTTGGGGTTTTGGGGTCCCCCTCCCATTTCGGGGCCCCCCCCCGACCCCCCCCCCCCCTCTCCGCAGGTGCCGCTGCTGGGGGCGGCCTGGGGGTGCCGCGGGGGGGTCCCCGCAAGGGGGCACTGCTGGCACTGGGGCGCTGGCGGAGGGCGCGGGGGGGGCCCTGAGGCAGCGGTGAGCCCAAAAACGGCCTTTTTCACCCCAAAATGGGGGGGGGGGGGGGGGGGGGTTCTGAGCCCAAACTGGGGGTTCCGAGCCCAAAAATGGGGGGGGGGGGGGGTGAAGGGACCCAAAAGTTGGGTTTCTGACCCCAAATTAGGGGGGAAGGGGGGGGGGGGTTGGGGATGATTTGGGGGGGGGGGCATTGATTTTGGGTGTTCTGTTGATTTTGGGGTGGTTGGGGTTGTTTTGGGTGTTTGGGGTGATTTTGGGGGTGATTTGGTGATTTTGGGGGTGTTTTGGGGTGTTCTGTTGATTTTGGGGTGATTTTGGGTGGTTTGGGGTGATTTCTGCTGGTTTCGGGGTGGTTGGGGTTGGGTTTGGGGTGTTTGGGGTGATTTTGGAGTGATTTGGGGTGTTCTGTTGATTTTGGGGTGATTTTTGGGGTGTTTGGGGTGATTTTGGGGGTGATTTGGGGTGTTCTGTTGATTTTGGGGTGATTTTTGGGGTGTTTGGGGTGATTTTGGGGGTGATTTGGGGTGTTCTGTTGATTTTGGGGTGTTCGGTTGATTTTGGGGTGATTTCTGTTGATTTTGGGGGTGTTTCGACTGGTTTTGGGGTGTTCTGTTGATTTTGGGGTGATTTTGGGGTGTTTTGGGGTGTTCTGTTGGGTTTGGGGTGGTTTTGGGTGGTTTTGGGGTGATTTCTGTTGGTTTTGGGGTGTTCTGCTGGTTTCGGGGTGGCTGGGGTCGGTTTGGGGTGTTCTGGGTGATTTTGGGTGTTCTGCTGGTTTCGGGGGGGTTGGGGTTGGTTTGGGTGTTCTGGGTGATTTTGGGGTGTTCTGCTGGTTTCGGGGTGGTTGGGGTCGGTTTTGGGGTGATTTTGGGGTGTTCTGCTGGTTTCGGGGGGTTGGGGTTGGTTTTGGGGTGTTTTGGGGTGTTTTGGGGTGTTCTGCTGGTTCGGGGGGTTGGGGTTGGTTTTGGGGTGTTTTGGGGTGATTTTGGGGTGTTCTGCTGGTTTCGGGGGGGTTGGGGTTGGTTTTGGGGTGTTCTGGTGATTTTGGGGTGTTCTGCTGGTTTCGGGGTGGCTGGGTTGGTTTTGGGGTGTTTTGGGGTGTTTTGGGTGTTCTGCTGGTTTCGGGGGGGTTGGGGTTGGTTTTGGGGTGTTCTGGGTGATTTTGGGGTGTTCTGCTGGTTTCGGGGTGGTTTGGGTTGGTTTTGGGGTGTTTTGGGGTGTTCTGGGTGATTTTGGGGTGTTTTGGGTGTTGTGCTGGTTTCGGGGTGAAAGCGTGCGTTTTTGGGGCCGCAGGTTCCTGTCCCCGTGCTGGGGGCGCTGCGGGGGGGCTGGGGACCCCGACCCCAGCGTGAGGGGGGCGGCGGCCTCGGCCCTGCGCAGCCTGGGGGACTGCCTGCAGGTACTGGGAGCACTGGGAGGAACTGGGAGGGGGAATGGAGGCGCTGGGAGGCACTGGGATGGCACTGGGTTCGTACTGGGCGGCCCTGAACTATACTGGTCCTTACTGGGAGATCCTAAATTATACTGGGAGAGCCCTGGGGCTGAACTGGGAGGGCCCAAACCATACTGGTGCATACTGGGAGAGTCTTGGGGCTGAACTGGGAGGCTCTAAACCATACTGGTTTATACTGGGAGAGTCCTGGGGCTGAACTGGGAGGCTCTAAACCATATTGGTTTATACTGGGAGAGTCCTGGGGCTGAACTGGGAGGCTCTAAACCATACTGGTTTATACTGGGAGAGTCCTGGGGCTGAACTGGGAGGCTCTAAACCATACTGGTTTATACTGGGAGAGTCCTGGAGCTGAACTGGGAGGGTCCAAACCATACTGGTGCATACTGGAGGGCTGTAGGGCTGAACCGGAGAGCTTAAACTGTACTGGGATGGCTTTAGGGCCCCATCAGGAGGCCCTGTACCTTACTGGTCCTTACTGGTTTGTACTGGTGCGCAGCCGGAGGTGCGCGAGGTGGCGGAGGAGGCGCTGCCGGGGGCGCTGGCGGTGCTGGGGGGCGACGGGGGGGTCCCCCCCGCCAAGGCCTGGTTCGTCCTGGAGAGCCTCCTGGAATGTCTGGGTAGGGGGGGGCGGGGCAGGGGGGGGCAGGGGGTTTTGGGGTGAAACCACGGGGTTTTGGGGTCCCGGGGTTTGGGCGGGGGGGGGGGGGCAAAAAGTGGGGGAGGGGGAGGGGAGAAGGGGGCACTGAGGGAATGGGGCGGGGAAGGGTAAAAGGGGCACTGGGAGGAACTGGGAGGGAACTGGGGACACTGGAGGGAACTGGGAGAGGTGAAAGAGGCACTGGGAGGGAACTGGGGTTACTGGGAGGGGATTGAGGGGACTGGGAGAGGGAATGGGGGCACTGGGAGGGGTGAAGGGGCACTGGGAGGGGTGAAAGGGGCACTGGGATGGAACTGGGAGGCAGTGGGAGGAACTGGGAGGGGTAATGGGGGCACTGGAGGGAGCTGGGAGGCACTGGGGGCACTGGGGTGGCACTGGGAAAGGGAATGGGGGCACTGGGAGGCACTGGGGGCACTGGGGTGGCACTGGGAAAGGGAATGGGGCACTGGGAGGGAACTGGAGGCACTGGGGGGA
>JAUMJM010000384.1:0-5000 GCA_033558235.1 Neomorphus geoffroyi
CCTAACCCTAACCCTAACCCTAACCCTAACCCTAACCCTAACCCTAACCCTAACCCTAACCCTAACCCTAACCCTAACCCTAACCCTAACCCTAACCCTAACCCTAACCCTAACCCTAACCCTAACCCTAACCCTAACCCTAACCCTAACCCTAACCCTAACCCTAACCCTAACCCTAACCCTAACCCTAACCCTAACCCTAACCCTAACCCTAACCCTAACCCTAACCCTAACCCTAACCCTAACCCTAACCCTAACCCTAACCCTAACCCTAACCCTAACCCTAACCCTAACCCTAACCCTAACCCTAACCCTAACCCTAACCCTAACCCTAACCCTAACCCTAACCCTAACCCTAACCCTAACCCTAACCCTAACCCTAACCCTAACCCTAACCCTAACCCTAACCCTAACCCTAACCCTAACCCTAACCCTAACCCTAACCCTAACCCTAACCCTAACCCTAACCCTAACCCTAACCCTAACCCTAACCCTAACCCTAACCCTAACCCTAACCCTAACCCTAACCCTAACCCTAACCCTAACCCTAACCCTAACCCTAACCCTAACCCTAACCCTAACCCTAACCCTAACCCTAACCCTAACCCTAACCCTAACCCTAACCCTAACCCTAACCCTAACCCTAACCCTAACCCTAACCCTAACCCTAACCCTAACCCTAACCCTAACCCTAACCCTAACCCTAACCCTAACCCTAACCCTAACCCTAACCCTAACCCTAACCCTAACCCTAACCCTAACCCTAACCCTAACCCTAACCCTAACCCTAACCCTAACCCTAACCCTAACCCTAACCCTAACCCTAACCCTAACCCTAACCCTAACCCTAACCCTAACCCTAACCCTAACCCTAACCCTAACCCTAACCCTAACCCTAACCCTAACCCTAACCCTAACCCTAACCCTAACCCTAACCCTAACCCTAACCCTAACCCTAACCCTAACCCTAACCCTAACCCTAACCCTAACCCTAACCCTAACCCTAACCCTAACCCTAACCCTAACCCTAACCCTAACCCTAACCCTAACCCTAACCCTAACCCTAACCCTAACCCTAACCCTAACCCTAACCCTAACCCTAACCCTAACCCTAACCCTAACCCTAACCCTAACCCTAACCCTAACCCTAACCCTAACCCTAACCCTAACCCTAACCCTAACCCTAACCCTAACCCTAACCCTAACCCTAACCCTAACCCTAACCCTAACCCTAACCCTAACCCTAACCCTAACCCTAACCCTAACCCTAACCCTAACCCTAACCCTAACCCTAACCCTAACCCTAACCCTAACCCTAACCCTAACCCTAACCCTAACCCTAACCCTAACCCTAACCCTAACCCTAACCCTAACCCTAACCCTAACCCTAACCCTAACCCTAACCCTAACCCTAACCCTAACCCTAACCCTAACCCTAACCCTAACCCTAACCCTAACCCTAACCCTAACCCTAACCCTAACCCTAACCCTAACCCTAACCCTAACCCTAACCCTAACCCTAACCCTAACCCTAACCCTAACCCTAACCCTAACCCTAACCCTAACCCTAACCCTAACCCTAACCCTAACCCTAACCCTAACCCTAACCCTAACCCTAACCCTAACCCTAACCCTAACCCTAACCCTAACCCTAACCCTAACCCTAACCCTAACCCTAACCCTAACCCTAACCCTAACCCTAACCCTAACCCTAACCCTAACCCTAACCCTAACCCTAACCCTAACCCTAACCCTAACCCTAACCCTAACCCTAACCCTAACCCTAACCCTAACCCTAACCCTAACCCTAACCCTAACCCTAACCCTAACCCTAACCCTAACCCTAACCCTAACCCTAACCCTAACCCTAACCCTAACCCTAACCCTAACCCTAACCCTAACCCTAACCCTAACCCTAACCCTAACCCTAACCCTAACCCTAACCCTAACCCTAACCCTAACCCTAACCCTAACCCTAACCCTAACCCTAACCCTAACCCTAACCCTAACCCTAACCCTAACCCTAACCCTAACCCTAACCCTAACCCTAACCCTAACCCTAACCCTAACCCTAACCCTAACCCTAACCCTAACCCTAACCCTAACCCTAACCCTAACCCTAACCCTAACCCTAACCCTAACCCTAACCCTAACCCTAACCCTAACCCTAACCCTAACCCTAACCCTAACCCTAACCCTAACCCTAACCCTAACCCTAACCCTAACCCTAACCCTAACCCTAACCCTAACCCTAACCCTAACCCTAACCCTAACCCTAACCCTAACCCTAACCCTAACCCTAACCCTAACCCTAACCCTAACCCTAACCCTAACCCTAACCCTAACCCTAACCCTAACCCTAACCCTAACCCTAACCCTAACCCTAACCCTAACCCTAACCCTAACCCTAACCCTAACCCTAACCCTAACCCTAACCCTAACCCTAACCCTAACCCTAACCCTAACCCTAACCCTAACCCTAACCCTAACCCTAACCCTAACCCTAACCCTAACCCTAACCCTAACCCTAACCCTAACCCTAACCCTAACCCTAACCCTAACCCTAACCCTAACCCTAACCCTAACCCTAACCCTAACCCTAACCCTAACCCTAACCCTAACCCTAACCCTAACCCTAACCCTAACCCTAACCCTAACCCTAACCCTAACCCTAACCCTAACCCTAACCCTAACCCTAACCCTAACCCTAACCCTAACCCTAACCCTAACCCTAACCCTAACCCTAACCCTAACCCTAACCCTAACCCTAACCCTAACCCTAACCCTAACCCTAACCCTAACCCTAACCCTAACCCTAACCCTAACCCTAACCCTAACCCTAACCCTAACCCTAACCCTAACCCTAACCCTAACCCTAACCCTAACCCTAACCCTAACCCTAACCCTAACCCTAACCCTAACCCTAACCCTAACCCTAACCCTAACCCTAACCCTAACCCTAACCCTAACCCTAACCCTAACCCTAACCCTAACCCTAACCCTAACCCTAACCCTAACCCTAACCCTAACCCTAACCCTAACCCTAACCCTAACCCTAACCCTAACCCTAACCCTAACCCTAACCCTAACCCTAACCCTAACCCTAACCCTAACCCTAACCCTAACCCTAACCCTAACCCTAACCCTAACCCTAACCCTAACCCTAACCCTAACCCTAACCCTAACCCTAACCCTAACCCTAACCCTAACCCTAACCCTAACCCTAACCCTAACCCTAACCCTAACCCTAACCCTAACCCTAACCCTAACCCTAACCCTAACCCTAACCCTAACCCTAACCCTAACCCTAACCCTAACCCTAACCCTAACCCTAACCCTAACCCTAACCCTAACCCTAACCCTAACCCTAACCCTAACCCTAACCCTAACCCTAACCCTAACCCTAACCCTAACCCTAACCCTAACCCTAACCCTAACCCTAACCCTAACCCTAACCCTAACCCTAACCCTAACCCTAACCCTAACCCTAACCCTAACCCTAACCCTAACCCTAACCCTAACCCTAACCCTAACCCTAACCCTAACCCTAACCCTAACCCTAACCCTAACCCTAACCCTAACCCTAACCCTAACCCTAACCCTAACCCTAACCCTAACCCTAACCCTAACCCTAACCCTAACCCTAACCCTAACCCTAACCCTAACCCTAACCCTAACCCTAACCCTAACCCTAACCCTAACCCTAACCCTAACCCTAACCCTAACCCTAACCCTAACCCTAACCCTAACCCTAACCCTAACCCTAACCCTAACCCTAACCCTAACCCTAACCCTAACCCTAACCCTAACCCTAACCCTAACCCTAACCCTAACCCTAACCCTAACCCTAACCCTAACCCTAACCCTAACCCTAACCCTAACCCTAACCCTAACCCTAACCCTAACCCTAACCCTAACCCTAACCCTAACCCTAACCCTAACCCTAACCCTAACCCTAACCCTAACCCTAACCCTAACCCTAACCCTAACCCTAACCCTAACCCTAACCCTAACCCTAACCCTAACCCTAACCCTAACCCTAACCCTAACCCTAACCCTAACCCTAACCCTAACCCTAACCCTAACCCTAACCCTAACCCTAACCCTAACCCTAACCCTAACCCTAACCCTAACCCTAACCCTAACCCTAACCCTAACCCTAACCCTAACCCTAACCCTAACCCTAACCCTAACCCTAACCCTAACCCTAACCCTAACCCTAACCCTAACCCTAACCCTAACCCTAACCCTAACCCTAACCCTAACCCTAACCCTAACCCTAACCCTAACCCTAACCCTAACCCTAACCCTAACCCTAACCCTAACCCTAACCCTAACCCTAACCCTAACCCTAACCCTAACCCTAACCCTAACCCTAACCCTAACCCTAACCCTAACCCTAACCCTAACCCTAACCCTAACCCTAACCCTAACCCTAACCCTAACCCTAACCCTAACCCTAACCCTAACCCTAACCCTAACCCTAACCCTAACCCTAACCCTAACCCTAACCCTAACCCTAACCCTAACCCTAACCCTAACCCTAACCCTAACCCTAACCCTAACCCTAACCCTAACCCTAACCCTAACCCTAACCCTAACCCTAACCCTAACCCTAACCCTAACCCTAACCCTAACCCTAACCCTAACCCTAACCCTAACCCTAACCCTAACCCTAACCCTAACCCTAACCCTAACCCTAACCCTAACCCTAACCCTAACCCTAACCCTAACCCTAACCCTAACCCTAACCCTAACCCTAACCCTAACCCTAACCCTAACCCTAACCCTAACCCTAACCCTAACCCTAACCCTAACCCTAACCCTAACCCTAACCCTAACCCTAACCCTAACCCTAACCCTAACCCTAACCCTAACCCTAACCCTAACCCTAACCCTAACCCTAACCCTAACCCTAACCCTAACCCTAACCCTAACCCTAACCCTAACCCTAACCCTAACCCTAACCCTAACCCTAACCCTAACCCTAACCCTAACCC
>JAUMJM010000384.1:10000-43099 GCA_033558235.1 Neomorphus geoffroyi
TGCCAACGGTCTGCATGGCGCTGATCGATGCCACTGCCTTGCACGACACCCCCCTGTGCAAAAACACCACGGCCTTCTGCTCACCTGCTCCGAGCTGAATCCAACAGCAGATATTCCAGCTGTCATCACCCAGGGAACCTGAGGTGACAGGAGACACAAAACTGTGTTGTGCAGGTGAGAAATGAACCCCACGCTCCCTCTCCCTACTGCCCAGCTCACCTCAAACACTCTTCCCATTCCAAGGGTGGCACCATTGGCACCTGCAAAATCCAAGGAAAAGTTGCCAGACAATATTTTGCTCTTCAACACCAACCCAGCAACAACCCCCTCACCTTCTCAGAACACTTGTAGGCACCAAGCTGCACCCCTTGGAGCCAAGCAGCACCTGCGATTAAAGCTACAGGTAAATGCTCAGGTAGCGCCCAAAAGCGCAGCCGCCTGCAGGGATCCCCTAACTCCTTCTCCCTTACCTGTACCGCTCAGTCTCTCGGCCTCTGTCATCTCACACTGCCGGGTGGAGGCTTGCACATCACCTGTAACACACAAACAGCAAGGGATGCCTGTGATTTGTGGACTGTGAGACACAAACAACCACCACTACTTCAGGTAACTCACCATTGCTTTTCCGGTCCGACTCAGCTGCGGTGTCCATGTTCTGCTTTGATCAGGGCTCTGCACCTTCAAAATGGAGAAAAAGGAACCCGTTAGCTGGTCCTACACCACCAGTCACCCACCAGTCACCCGTTCCCACCTGCACCGCAGCCAGCACACCTTGCCAGGAAGCTCTTCCTGACTCTCCCATCATCAGTTGCTGGTGTGCAGCTCCTCCCTCTCCATCTGAGGAAACAACAACATCAGACAAGTCACCACAATGCCATGTGATGGCTGAACAATTCCAGACATCGTGTTGCCATTTAGGAACATCGTCTGTTTCACACTACAGCCAGACAGCACAAACTCCACTGAAATCATACCCCAACACCCATGCACAGCTGATACAATGCCCCAGGAATTTACACTATCTACTGCTGCTCAAGTGGCTTCTCCCAAGCAGCCGAGCTCATCCCCTACGGCTCCATAACCCCAAGGCAAGGACTCTCTCCATCTGCTGCATAAATGGCTCCATGTTCTGTAACGGACCGAAACAACCCTGTACTTCAAACTCTGCACCTAAAAGACATGTAAACCATAGGACAACATCCTTATTCTTCTGCTGACTACCGCTCCTGTGCTACAGGCAGAGTAGCTCCAACCACACAGACCGACACTGCACACAAGACCAGTGACACAACAACCAGAGACAAAAGGAGACTCCATAAGAACAACTCCCATGCCAGAGACGCCATTGGGCAACGAGACCTCAGGGGCTGTGAGGACGAATCTACGGCAGCCCTGGAAAAGCAGAAGATGGTGGGCCGTTACAGAGATGCGGCCGCAACTGGAAGGATGCACGTTCAAGAAGCCTTGCTTAAAGGCCTGAAGACATCAAGGATGTGTGGAAGCGAGTCCCAGAACAGGGATCCAAGGAAGCGGATGACTAATCAGAGATGCTGACGTGGAACACAAGGCCTCCACAAAGGCAGACTGATCGGAAGCTTCCAAGACATGAGACGATTCACGCTTTAATACTGTCATGCAAGAACAGCGGTGCCAGAACAGCACTAATGGCAATAAGAACGGGCATTGAGACTCAAGAGATGGCGCATGGAGCACACAGGATGTGCCTTCAGCAGCACAAAGAGTACATAGAGGTCTGCAAAAGATCCAAGACACAGAGAGACTACGTAAACCACACAAAAATGCAGACACCGGCTGGAACTGCCCTGCCAGCACATGGTAGCCTTGGGCTGAGAAGTAATGCCCTCTGCCTGAACCTGCCCAAAGGTAACAGCTTCTGCACAGCCCTCTCTGCCGTACCTTTAAAACCCTTCCCTGCCCTTTCCATCCGCTCCTTTCTTCCCAACCCAGCCCATTCCTGTCCCTTGACTTAGCTTTCAGAGGGCCGAGGGCCTGAAACCATCGCTGGCAGGAGAAGCTCATATGGCATCGGCTGTCTGGGACCAATCTGCAGTCACCACCTTCCTCTTCACCACCTGCAAGAGGACCAAATACAAAACAAAAGCGGCGCTTACAGATGGCATCGCGCTGCTCGGTGCCAACATCTTGTACGAGGCACAGCCCCACTACAAACCTGCCGTGGGCTTCTGCTCACCTGGTCCGTGCCGATTCAAAACAGACACTGCAGCTGTGGTCACCTAGGGCACCTAAAGTAACCAAGAGACAAAGTTACCATTGGGCTTATGAAAAATCAGTCCCACGCTCGTTCTCACTGCGACCTGGCTCACCTCAAGCGTTCTTCCTGTTCCAAAGGCAGCCCAAATGGTACCTGCAAAACCAAAAGGTAAATCTCAACTGAGTTGCCATATCATCCTTTTTTCTTCTAGACACCGATTCAGCTGACAGCCCGCTCACCTTCTCGGACCGCCTGCAGGCATGTGGGGTCGCCCCTCTCAGGCTCTGTGCAGCACCTGCAAAAATCAAAGATGACAACACACTCACATTCTACCCAAAAGCACTGGCTGCCCTCAGTGATTCCTGTTTCACACCCCGCTACCTTGACTGTTCCCCTGCTTGGCCTCCATTGTTTCACACTGCTTTGTCGAGTCTTGCACACCACCTGTAATACAAACAGCAAGGATGCTTTCAGTGTTCACCGATACCACCACCTCAACAATAACCACTACTTCGGGTAACTCACCCTTGCTCTCCTTGGCCGAGTCAGCTCTGGTGCCGGAATTCCATTTCACTCGTTGCTCTGCACCTTCAAAGTAGGAAATAAACCCAACTTAAACTTCATTATCCAGTCACATCTTCGCACTGACAGCACAGCCGACCCACCTTGCTATGGCACCGTACCCGCCTCTCCATCATCAGCGCTTCCTGCGCTGCTCCTTCCTCTGCATCTGAAAAACACATCAACAAACCAACAGGTCTCCCTGATGCTCAGCAATACCTTAACAACTCTGAGCATCTCATTTCCATGTGGGAACACCATCTCTGTTATACACTATGGCAAGGCAGAATAAGACCCAACCCAACTGCTACGCCCCATGCATACCAGCTGTAACAGTCTTGGAATTTCGACTGTTCCCCTTCCCTCACTCAAGCACTTTATCACACACACCTTTGCTCATCCTCTGTGTCTACATAACCCCACAGAAGTGACTCCCACAGCCTGCTGCCTGTGCGGCTGCTGGGTCTGTAATGGACCCTACAGCCTTTGCCTACAAGGCCTGTGCTGATCAATGTATCAGGTGTAGGATCTTACTCATTCTTCCAGCCAACGCCACTCCCTCTGCGCCTCGGGCAGAGCAGCTCCAACCACAGAGACACACACAGACAGACACTGCACGAGAGACCAATGACACCACAACCAGAGACACAAGAAAACTCTGTAAAAAGAAAAACTCCAGCGCCAGAGATGCCATCGGGCAACAAGACCTAAGGGGCTGCAAGGAAGAATCTACGGCAGCCCTGGAAAAGTGGAAGACCGAGGGCCATTAAAGAGATGCAGCCACAATTAGGAGGATGCATGTGCAAGAAGCCTCACTTAAAGACCTAAAGGCATCGAGGATGGGTGGAAGCGAGTCCCAGAACAGGGATCCAAGACAATGAGTGACAGATCATCAGGGATGCCTACTCAGACAACAATGCCACTGCAAAAGATGACCGATCAGAAACTTCCAAGAGATGAGACTGATGCACACTTGAAGATCAACACGCAAGAGAAGTGGTGCCCAATTAGCGGTGTACTGATGAGTACAGGCATTTGAGACCCTACAGCTGATGCCCGAGGTACATCCTGCGTGCCTTTCAAGTAAAGAATAGATCGAGACCCGAGGAAGGTCCGAGACACAGCAGACAGACTACATAAACCATGCAACGACACAGACTGGAACTGCCCTGCCTGGCACTCACTAGCATTGGGCTGAAAATCAATCCTCTCTATCTGTCCTAAGGGGACCCTTCCTGCACAGTCCTCCCCCCTACGCTACCTTTAAAACCCCTCTCCCTTCTATTGCCAACCTTCTTCCCTCTTCCCATCCCAGCCCTGCTCCCTCAACTTAGCTTTCAGAGAGCCGGAGGTCTGAAGCCGTCCCCAACGGAAAAAGCTCAACACCGTCAGCTGTCTGGGAGGATCTTGCCCTCACCAGGGACCTCCTCACCATCTGCAAGAAAACCAGACAGCAGTGAAACACCACCAGCCTTCTGCATCGCACTGGCCAATACCTGTGCCTCATACAACATCTTGCTCTGCAAATCTGCCATGGCATTGTGCTCACCTGCTCCAAAGCCGTTCCAATGTTTGATGCTGCAGCCCTCATTGCCTGGGGCGCTGTAAGATAACAAGAGGAATTAAATAACTCCTGCACTTGTGAGAAGTCAATGCCACGCTCCTCCTCGCTACTACTCTGTTCACCCCTAACACTCTTCCTGTTCCACATGCAGCCCAAACCGTACCTGCAAAACCAAAGATAAATGCTGACCTGAGTTGCTAGATAAGACCTTGGTCTTGGGCATCAATCTCGCTGACAACCTCCTCCCCTTCTCATACCGCTTGGAGGCATGAAGCTTCGTCCCTCTGAGACTGCGTGCGGCAACTGCAATTAAAGCAAAAGACACATGTTTGCCCAGTACCCAAAAGCACCCGCTGCCCACGGCCATTCCCCAGCTCCTGCTCTGTAGCTTTGACCGCTCGTCTGCTGGGACTCCATCACCTTGTGCTGCCGTGGCGAGGTTTGAACATCACCTGTAATAAAGAAAAAGCGAGGAATTCTTATGGCTTCACAGGCAACACAACTCCCGAGCAAACTGCTACTTCGGCCCACTCGCCGTCACTGTCCTCGCTTGAGTCGGCTCCAGTGTCGATATTATTCTTTGCACGTTACTTCACTCCTTCAAAATAGAACCCTCAACCCAAAAGCTCGCCATGTGGCCACCGGTCACATCTTCCCTCTGATACCATTGGCCGAGTGACCTTCTTATTGCTCCGCTCCCCTCTGTCACCCTTTGGTGCCCAGCTCATCTCTTTGCATCTGGAAACAAAACCCAATATGTCCATCAGATGCTGATCAGTAACTGAACAATTCCTGTGCTCTCACTCCCATTTAGGAACACCATCTAGATCCCAACTACAGCCAGCCATAAAAAAAACCACCAAACAAAAACCACGCTTTGAGGCTTGTCTGTATGGTCTTCACATCTTGGAGACTCCATCTGCTTCCCACTGCTCAGCAGCCCCTCCCACGTAGCTCCAGACATCCCCATAAAACACTGTTGAAATGACTCCCCACGCAACCTGCAGATGGTAATGGATCTGAGAAGACTGGGCAACTTCACCTGAACAGCCTGGGCATATCAACTTACTAACTACATACTATTACTGCTCTTGCACCTAGCCCTGACTCTTACGTTGTCAGGCAGAGCAGCTCCAAGCTGTGCACACACAGATCGACGCCAGACAAAACACTACAAACACCGCAACTCAAATGATGATTGAAGCTCTCAGCAATAAGAACAACTCCCGGACCGCAGACACGGTCAGGCAAGAGGATCTCCAGAGCCACACAGGTGAGGTAAGCTGGCTGTGTGGCAAGGCCAGACCAAGACAAGCATTGTGGCTTGTAAACAAGAAACCATCAAAACTGAGATGAGGTAGGCACGAAAAATCTGTCTTTGAGATCTAAAACTGAGATAACACAGGGAAGAAATCCCAGTCCGCTAAGATGAATGACTGGAGAGAAGGGATTCCGGCACAGGCAACCGTAGTGCCGCAAGAGATGACCGATGGTAAACTTCTAAAATGCCAGACTAACCTGTGCTTTAAGCATGCAATGCAAGAGAAGAAACTCAGGTGGCACTGAGTCAACAGCTACAGGCATGTGAGACCCTGGGCACATTACCTGAAGAATATGCGGCACTCTTTGATCACAAAGACAAAGATCCACGAAAGCCCTAAGACACAGCGAGCAGACAAACAGCCAAATGACAGACTCGGGCTGGAATTGCTCTGCCTGACACGTGATTGCATCATGCTGAAGAGAACCCCCCTCCCTATATCTGCTCAAAGGGGACTCTTCCTAGGCTATGCTTCCCCCTACGCTACCTTTAAAACCCCTCTCTACCTTTCCCAGTCTTCTCTCCTTTGCCAAGCCCCACCCCAGCCCTGCCCCTTGACTCAGCTTTGGAGACCAAAGTCATCATCAAGGGACCCATGAACCCACCTCCCTTTCCCCAACTGCATCACAGTCCCAAAGCATTAGAAAATCCTTCTCTACTCACCACCTGTAAGATAGAGATGCCCACTCCCTCTTAACTGTTGCTATCCTGTACTTGTGCTTCCCGATCCTTCTGTGACCCTGCTCCTCAGGAGCTGCCCCTGAGCCCTTCCCCACATTTTAATAGCCCTCCTTACCTTCTGTCTTCCCGCAAACTCCAGAACCTGCTACAGGCTGGCAAAGGAAGCTGACTTTCCATTCCTATAATCTGCAAGGTGCCTCTTACCATCTGTAAAGCCTCTGAGAACAACATGTAGTTCCACAGGCATTGAGGAACAGCATTAGGCTGCCCCATAACCAGAAACACCAGGCAAAGAAAAAGCAACCAGCCTGAAATCTAAGAAAAGGATAAACAGTTCCAACATCTCACCACGCCTGGACACCACATACAAAGTTACTGGCCTGAAAACAAACACACACCCCCTACATACAATAAATGTGCTTTCTACTACGTGTGCTGCCTAGCCTGGACTCATCGCAGAGC
Source organism: Neomorphus geoffroyi (assembly GCA_033558235.1). Taxonomy (NCBI): domain Eukaryota; kingdom Metazoa; phylum Chordata; class Aves; order Cuculiformes; family Neomorphidae; genus Neomorphus; species Neomorphus geoffroyi. The sequence continues at coordinate 16,823 of JAUMJM010000384.1, forward strand.
TCTTACCTCTAACAGATGCCTCTGCTTCTCTAAATGAAAAAAATAAACACCCAAACAGCCTAACCCGCTTCAAAAGCTGCAATGAACTGAAAGAAGAGCAGAACACTGATCTCAAGAGAAATCAGAAGCTGAATGAGCTCCCAATGAAAGGCCTGGGGCTTATAAACCCCTGGGCTCCCCGCCCACCACCTGGGATTGGGGCGGGGAACCCCTCAAAGGGATAAATAGGAGCAGCTGTGAGTTACCTCACCTGCTTTGCCTTTACAGCAAGGACAACATTGAGTGGAGGAGTAGACCCTTACCGGAAACAGAGGTACGTGCTCATTTATTATAGTGTTGTCTGTTGACAAAGTTTATTTCTGACTTGACTAATTTTGGCAACTAAAGCCACCCAACCGGGATCCCAAATTCACTGTGCCCCACTCTCAGGTGAAGGGGAAATGAAAACAAGAGGAAAAACGCTGGCAAAGTGGAAACTAAAGCTGCAGTTTTACTGAAATCTTGGTAATAATAGTCCTAATGATTAAAATAAGTAGATGGTAATAAAATACATACACATATCTGATATCATGCTCCTATCACTGCCCTTGACGACTGTACGTCACTATAAACACTGCAGAGCAGACATGGGGGAATGGGTCTGTGAGAACTGGAGGAGGTGAAACGAGACTGAGGAGCACAAATTGAGGTTAGTGAATGCTGAGGCTCGAGATGCCAGAAAAAATTAGATTTGCTGTAAACTGAAGTCCCTCTCATAAAGAATGATACAAGGATTCAGAAATTATGCTGGTGGTGTGATCCTGAGACACAGGACGGTGAATATTTGGGGCTCTAGTGGGGACGAAGGTCGTTTAGACCCACACTCCCTCTTTGGGAATTGGGGAAAAGCTCACCTGCTGACGTTTGATTAAAATGAAAAAGACATAAGGGCCTTGAAAATACCTGTGCTGTAACTACCTGTACCCTGCTCTGCTCTGCTGTGGAATCAGCCAAGATCCAAGGGAAATATCTGTGGCGGTCCTTGGAATTGAAAGTAGAATATTTAGGGCGAGTATCTTTGAGAGAGGACAGAGTTCTGCTAAATTCCTCTGAGGCAGAGGGGTACTATGTCCCTGGAGCCGTTTCAGCTCTAGTGCCAGGTGGCTGGAATTGTTCTATAACCGCACAAGTAGCACGCTGGGCTTCAGGATTAAACCCGTAAGAAAGAGGGGAACATTTGGCAAATAAAACCGCCAGGTTTTTGGGTGTAACAGCCTCTGTAGAAAAGGCTGCGTGCACGCAGAACAGAGAGAATGCAGGGAGAGTAGCTGAATATCCCGTGATGGCTCCTGCGTGCCCTGACCGATTCGCCTCACTGATTTGAGCATTACAAGACCGTCTAAAGACATTTGTAGCTTCTGTTAAAGACAGGTTAAGGACCGGGCGAGCCCAGATGGGTGAACCCTATACCTGGACGTAGTCTGAGAATGGATTGGTTATGGGAGATGCTTGCAGTGGACCAAATGAGACCGAGCAACTTCCCAAACCGGGATCCAGCATCACGTACATTGTCATTGGTCCGAGTTGCACAGGTGTCGTAAGGGCACGGGACATCAAAGGAATAGCGAGACGCTGACTGAGACATCTGCACGGTCTTACCCGGGGTCCTCCAGTGGCACCGCTGTACTCCTCTGGACAATAAATGTCAGCCACCCGTTAGCCCAAACCCCGACGCCGGTGTCAGCTAAAGCATTCTCCTGCTCTCTTTCTCTGCACGGTTTCTAGAGACAGACACGGGGACAGCCTTGGTACTTTTTGCTGCCTTGTCAAGCCCAGCCTTTGGACAGAACGTCTCACGAGTGAGGCCGTCTTTTATTCTACCGCTGACTGGCAGAGCTAGGTAAGTTTTAGCACTGTTGACGTTTACGGGCTCAAAGCTACTAAAATGATGATGTTTGGAAGGTTTTCTTTGTACCTGTAGGTGCTAGAATATTGTATTTTCATAGAAGATGTAAAGCACAAAGTTTTTTCAGAGAGCGACTGATTGGCCCTCACTGCCCCAGGCACGGTAAAGAAGAGCCATACACCCTTATGCAGCCCCCTTTGGCCCCCCTCAGTGTAGCCCGCTATAGAGCCCCTATAAAGCGGTGTGTTCCCACTATGGATGGTACCTGCTGTTCTACCGCAGCCTTGTCGATTTTCACGGTTTTAGCCCGGACTTGGCCAGTTTTGGCAGCTAAATTTGCGCAGATGGGACCAAAAATCACTTCTCCCCAAGCCCAGCGGAAACAGAAAGGAAAACAAGAGCAGTGTTGGATCTAGAGATGGTTTTTAAGGAGCTACTCAGGGTGTGATGGAGTAGTAATAGGGGGCTCTATAGGGGGACATAGGGCATGATAGGGGCTCTATAGGAGACTCCATAGCGGGGATTTAAGGGGCGCAGTAGGGGCTCTATAGGTGGCTCTATAGTGGGGACACAGGGCACTAAAAATGGCCAAAATGAGTCAAAACAAACCAACTGAAGCCAAAACAATTCTCCACTCTAGACTTGGAGATCTATTTTCACTTTTAACTATTGAGATCAGTTCTCTGTTGACCCTGGTCTACGATCTCCATTTCAATTACATTTCTCTGCTCAGACTGTGTCAAGTTCTTGTGTTTCTATTTTAGATTCTTTCCTATCATCTTTTCTGCCTTTTTTGACGTTACAAATTCCTTTATTTCTTAATTTATGTATGCATGATTTACTGTTGTATCTTAAAACCATCTATATATTTTTTAGGGGTTTTTGTGCTCTAAAATCCATTACATAATATAGTAGATATTGGGGTTTTATTTTGAAATCCTTTTCTATAAATAGATTAATTTTCTGTGTATACATGTATATATAAAAGGAAGGAAGTTTCTGTCTTTCACCGCTTCACACCTGTATTTACAGTTTTTCCTTTTCTTTAATCCTCCTCCAATGAATGTCGAGGCAGCCTGGGGGCTGTGACCCCCCGCCCCACGCGTTCCGCCGCACCGTCCCACGCGGCAGCTGCAGTACCGGTCAGCGACCACGGGGCGGCGGCAGAGGAGCGATGCGGGCTGCAGTACCGCGTTCCGACCTGCGGGTGACAGCAGAGAGCAGAGGCACCGAGGTAAGGGACGGGGCTGCTGCGTGACGTTTCGCGTCGACCCAACCACGTGACCTGCCACCCCCCATCCCCCGGCGTCCCGGCCCACACGATGCCTACAGAGTTCCTATAGAAACTATACAGCCCCTATACGGCTTCTATAGTGCCTAATACGAGCCTGTAGAATATAAACAGTCCCTGTATAGAGCCTCAATAGAGCCTAAATAAGCCTCTGTAGAGGCTCTATAGAGCCTAATATGCCCCTAAAAGCCTCTATAGCCTGTATAGAGCCTCTGTAGAGACTAATAGGCCCCTCTATAGCTTGTGCAGAGGCTCTGTGGAATCTAATACGCTCCTGTAATGCTGCTATAGTCAGTATAGAGCCTCTGTAGAGCCTAATAGGCCCCTATAAAGCCTCTGTAGCCTGTATAAAGCCTCTATATAGAGAGACTCTGTAAAGACTAATAGGCCTGTGTAATGCCTCTGTAGCATCTGTAGAGCCTCTACAGAGCCTAATAGGCCCCCATAAAGCCTCTATAGCCTGCGTACAGACTCTAGAGAGCCTAACATGCCCCTGTAAAGACTATATAGGGCCCAATGACCCTCTATAAAACCGCTATAGCCTGTATAGAGCCTCTATAGAGCCTAATAGAGCACTGTAAAGACTCTACAGAACCTAAAAGGCCCCTATAAAACACCTGTAGCCTGCATAGATTCTAATAGGCTCCTGTAAAGCCAATATAGAGCCTTGAAAGGCCCCTATAAAACACATGTAGCCTGTAGAGAGCATCTATAGAGCCTAATAGGCCCCTATAAAGCCTCTGTAGCCTGTATAGAGCCTCTGTAGAGCTTGATATGCCCCTGTAGAGCCTCTATAGATCCTAATAGACCCCAGTAAAGACTCTATAGCCTGTGTAGAGTTTCCATAGAGCCTAATATGCCCCTATAGAGCATCTATAGCCCATAGAGAACATGTATAAAGCATAGTAGGCCCCTAGAGGACCACTATAAAGCCTAATTGGCCCCTTTACAGCCTCTAGAGCATCTGTAGAGCCTCCACAGAGCCCAATAAGCCCACAAAAAGCTTCTATAGCCTGTATACAGCCTCTATAGAGCCTAATAGGCCCCACCAAGGACTCTGTATAGCCCAAAAGGCTCCTATAAAGCCTCTATAGCCTGTTTAGAGCATCTAAAGAGTCCATTAGGTCCCTACAGAGCCTCGGAAGAGCCTAATAGTCCACTAAAAGGCCTCTATAGCCTGCATGGAGCCTCTACAGAACCTAATAGGCCCCTATAAAGCATCTATAGCACATATAGAGCCTCCAGAAAACACATTAAGCCTCTGTAGAGCCTCTATAGTGACTAATTGACCCCAATAAACTTCTATAGCCTGTATAGAGTCAGCATAGAGCTTAATATGCTCCTGTAAAGACTTTATAGAACCCAATGGGCCCCTATAAAACCTCTATAGCCTGTATAGAGCCTCTACAGAGCCTAACAGACCCCTGTAAAGACTCTACAGAGCCTAAAAGGCCCCTATAAAAAAACCTGTAGCATGTATAGAGCCTCTATAGAGCCTAATAGGTCCCTGTAAAGCCTCTATAACCCCTAGAGATCCACTATAAAACCCCTATAGAGCCTCTACAGCCCCTACAGAGCCTCTATAGATCGTAATAAGCCACTATAAAGCCTCTATAGCCACCAAAACACCTCTATAAAGCATAATACATTCCTATAACACATCTATAGAGCCTAATAGGTGATATAAAGCCTCTATAGCCCTTAGAGCCTCTGTAGAGCCTCTATAGCCCCTATAGAATCTCTATAGAGCCTAATAGGCCCCTATAAAAGCTCTATAGCTACTAGAAGGCTTCTATAAGGCATAATAATCCCTTATAAAGCCCCTATAGACCCTAACATACCCCTGTAAAACCTCTATAGCATCTGCAGAGTCCCTACAGACCCTAATAAGCCCACTAAAAGCCTCTATAGCCTGTATACTGCCTCTATAGAGCCTTATAGGCCCCACTAAGGACTCCATATAGCCCAATAGGCTACTATAAAGCCTCTATAACGTGTTTCAAGCATCTATGGAACCTTATACGCCCCTATAAAGCATCTATAGCATGTATAGAGTCTCCATAGACAATAAGACACTCTAGAGCTTTTATGGAGTCTAATTGGCCCCTATAGAGGCTCTATAGACCCCAATAAGCCTCTAGAGAGCCTCTATAGGGCCTAATATGCCTCTATAGATACTCTAAATCATCTATAGGGGCTAATAAGCACCTAAAAATCTTCTATAGCCTGTATAGAGCCTCCATAGAGCATAATAAACCTCTGTAGAGCCTCTATAGAGTCTAATATGCCCCTCTAAAGCCTCTATGGCTTGTATAGAGCATAATAAGCCCCCTATAAAGTCTCTGTAGCCTGTATAGAGCCTCTGTAGAGCCTAAAAGACCCATGTAAAGACTCTATAGAGCCTAATAGGTCACTGTACAGCCCCTATAGTGCCATAATAGAGCCTCTAAAGACCACTAGAGAGCCTCTATAAAGCATAATACGACCCTATAAAGCCTCTAGAGAGCTTAAAAGCCCCCTGAAAACATCCATAGCATCTGTAGAGCCTCTATGGAGCATAATAAGCCCACAAAAAGCCTCTATAGCCTATATACAGCCTCTATAGAGCCTAATAGGCCCCACTAAGGACTCTGTATTGCCCAATAGGCTCCTATAAAGACTCCAATGCCCCTTTAGAGCCCTTATAGAGCCTCTAGAGAGCCTAATAGGCCCCTAAAAAGCCTCTATGGAACCTAATAGGCCCCTATAAAGCATCTATAACGTGTAGAGCCTCTCGAAAGCATAGTAAGCCCCTATAGAGCCTCTACAGAGCCTAATAAACCCCTATGGAGTCTCTATAGCCCCTAAACAGTTTCTATAGAGCCTAATAAGCCCCTATAGAACTTAAACAGCCCCTATAGAGTCTCTATAGAGCCTAATATGCCACTATAGATCCTAATAAGCCCCTATAGTATCTAAACAGCATCTACAGATTCTCTATAGAGCCTAATAACCCCCTATAGTCCCTAAACAGCCGCTATAGAGCCTCTATAGAGCCTAATAAGCCCCTACAGAGCCTCTGTAGTGCCAAATAAGATCCTATACTACATAAACAGTCTCTAAAGAGTCTCTGTTGACCCTAAACAGCCTGTACAGAGCCTAATAAGCCCCTATACTACCTAAACAGCTTCTACAGAGCGTCTACAGTTCCTAATAAGACCCTATAGAGCCTCTATAGCCCCTAAACAGCCTCTATAGAGCGTCTACAGATCCTAATAAGTCCTTATAGCGCCTCTACAGCCCCTAAACCATCTCTATATTGCCTCTATAGAGCCTAATAAGCCCCTATAGTATCTAAACAGCCTCTATAGAGCCTAATAAGCCCCTATAGACCCTACACTTTCTACATAAATCTATTTGGAACATTCACCACACAACAACAACAACAAAAAATCTCTAAAATCTAAGATAAAAATACAGTTTTGCATAAATAGGCACCAGATCTAAAATCTCTTACATTTTCAGTACTCAAAACAATTTCAGATTTTAAGCAGGATTTAAAAAACCAAACAAAAAAGCCAAAACCAAACAAAAAAGCCAAAACCAAACAAAAAACACAACAGAAAAGCACAAACCAGGGCAGCAGTCCTCCCCCCTCCCACCTCAATATCCTTCTGGTACAATAGAATTTTTAACTGTTTGTCACACACAAAAAAAATTTAAACGGGAAGTCCATTAAATCAGGAGGCCTTTTAAGGGGCCTCTTCACCTGCACCAAAGTGGTGAGCACGGGTGGGGCACAGGTTTAACGAACCCAGTTATTACTTTCATTTTTATTTATCATCTTTCTTTTTCTCTCTTTCTTTCTTTATTATTTTTTGAACAAGATCCATTCTTTTAATTTCAAGTCCAACATCCTACTTACGATGGGTAACGAGAAATTAATCCTAAATATAACACGGTGGGTTTCTGAAAATTGATCTGTCATTAAAATAGCCGAGAAAAACCGAGCGGAGCCGAGAGGTGCCGAGCCGAATCGAGACGAACGGACCCGAGAGGAGCCGAAGGGGAACCGAGAGGAGCCGAGCGGCAGCGCACGAGCTGCAGTACCGCGGTGCGGCCACACGGCGGCAGCAGAGAGATGCGGGCGGGGGGGGGGGCATCACCGCCCCCGCGCGCCACCCGGACTGCAGTACCGAGTGCGGCCACACGGCGGCAGCACCGAGACCCCGCGCCGCCGCACCGCGGTCCCCCTTTGCCCGCGCCGCTCAACAAGAGGCGCTGAATTGGCCGCGGCCGCAGCAAACTCAGCCTCGCTGACAGAACCCTGACCCCGCCGCTGCGCTTCAGAGACACGGAACGGCAAACCGTGCCTTCGCTCACTGCCCCCCGCACCGAGACGCCGGCACTTTGCTCCGATTCTGCAGAACACGGGCGCTGTAGCCCCCCCCCGTCAAACAGCGCTGCCCCCACGCTCGGCTGGAGCTGCGGGTGCTGTTCTGCAGCCACGAGGCTGCATTTCAGACCTGCTCAGAGCCAGCAAACAGCACTCACCTTCGCCAGCAACTGCTCTCCAAACAGCGGCTGAGACGCACAGGTGGCCTTTCCAGAGGAAAGGCGGCTTTCTCCTTCTGCACAGCTCCCAGAGAGCAGCTCTGCGCGGTAGAAGCTGTCCCAGCCGGAAGGAAACATGTGAAGACCAAGGGAAAACTCACCTGGTCCAGGAAAACGCATGGAATCCAGGAGCAGTGGGTTTGTGAGGTGGTAAACGATGTGCTGACAGCGAGAATATTTCCCCACCGAACACCCACCAAATTCCTCCAGCGGGCACTGAGACCATAAAGTCCATGGACTGCCAGTACACTACAGCTGGCCGCTAAATCGGGGCCTGCATTTCAATCGCAGTGTGCCCAGTGCCAGGCTGAGCTGGCAGGGTGTTCCCAACACATCCTAAACCACCTGTCTTGCTTTTTAAAAAAACATCAAAAAAACGAAGCACACAGCACACGGCGACCGATCTGAAGCTTTAATGCGGACAATACCGGCTAACACAGCATTCCTCCAGCTTCCCAGCCAAAGGGTCCCCGGACACCAACATGGTCATTCGGGAAAGGTGGCATCAACACGACCTTGAGAGGGTTCTGCTGAGAGCACCCATCACGCCGGGTACGGGCGGGTGAAGGAGCACTGAGCACCGAGATCCTGCACTGCTTGGCTCCGCTCGGCTCCACTTGGCTCTGCTCATATCACTTTGGCTTGTCTTGGCTCCTCTTGGTTCTGCTTGGCTCCTCTTGGACCAATTTGGCTTGGCCTGCCTTGGCTCTAATTGTTTCTGCTCCATTCAAATTGGTTTGGCTGTGCTCAGCTCGGTTTGGCTTCGCTCGCCTCAGATCTGAGGCAAGAGCGACTGAGAGGAGCCGAGAGGAGCTGTAAATGCCAAGCGGTGCCAGGAAATGCCGAGCAGAGCTGGGAAATGCTGTCTATGCAATGCCCTTTCAGCCCTGTGCACCCCATATGGAGGCCCCTATAGAGACCCGAACACAGCCCCTATGGAGCTCCCTATGGAACCCCCTACAGAGCCCTGTGCACCCCCGATAAAGCCCCCTATGGAACCCTGTAAAAAGCCTCCCATTGAGCTCTGTGCAAGTGCTGTGGAGCCCCTTATGGTGCCCCTGTAGAGCCCTGTATAGAGTCCCCTATGGAGCTCTGTGTGAGCCTTATGGAACCCTGTACAGAGTGCCCTATGGAGGTCCCTATGGAGCCCTCTATGGAGCCCATGTAGAGCCTCATCTGAAGCCCCCTATAGAGTCCTGTGCACCCACCTATAAAGCCTTCTATAGAACCTCCCTGTAGAGCACCCTATAGAGCCCCGTATTGCATCCCCTAAGTCAGTAGAAGGGCCATGGGGTGGCTATAGGGGTTCTATGGGGGGGATACAAGCCACCCATCATCCATCCTACCCCTTCCATCCTTTCCTCACAGCCCCTCCCCCCCACTCAGTTTTGCCCCAGGACAGACATTTTTTTAGCCAAAATCTCTTTATTTGACCCCAAAATGGGATGGGCTCCGTGCTTGGGGTATTGGGGGGAGGGGTTAATGCTTATGGTGGGGTCCAGGAGGGAGGGGCGGGGAGAGGCAGGGGTCACGCAAGTCACCTCCCCCCCCCAACCTGGCCATGCCCCTCCTGGGGGCGGAGCTGAGGGGGCCCCTCCTCCAACCCAAGCGATTGGTCCGGACCACCTGCAGGGGGGGGGGCGGGGGGGGATGGGGGATCCCCGGCCTGCGGGGGTGGGGGGAAGAGGGGCAGTTAGGGGTACCCCAACCCCACCTTTACCCCACATCCAGGGGGCACCCCTCACCCCCAGGGACCCTGACCCCCCCCGTAGCCCCACTCCCAGGGACCTCCCCAAACCCCCTCTCTGGACCCCCACTACCCCCAGGGACACCCCCAGGATCCCCAAAACAATCCTTGCCCCAAGGAGACCCTGACACTCATAGGTGACCCCCCCAGGAGATGGAGGGACCCCAAGGAGCATTCCCGTACCCCCAAAGGCTGGAGGAGATCTCAACACACACACCCCCCCCCCCCAAAGGCTGGAAGGACTCCAAGGACCCCACCGAGACCCAAGTGGACCCCCAACCTCCCAGACACACCCCCCCCCTCACCATTGGGTTCTGGGGGGTCCGTGGGAGGGGCTGGGGGGGGGCGGGAGGCCTTTCCCCTGAGGATGTCGATGGCCTGGAACACACACAGGGTCAGCACAGGGGAAGGGGATCCCCCCATGCACCCCAAAACCCAAGCCCCAGTCCTTCCTCCTGCTTCACCAGTCTCTCCCAGCAGTCCTGGCTGTGCCCTCACCCCCTGCACCCTTCACCCCCCACCCTTTGCACCCCCACCCTCTTCACCCCCCACCCTCTGCACCCCCAAACCACGCCCCCCCGCCCCACATTGCCCCCTCTTGCCCCGCCCCCCTGCACCCCTAAACCACGCCCCCCACCCCACATTGCCCCCTCTTGCCCCTGCACCCCCCCCCGCACCCCCAAACCACGCCCCCCCCGCTCCACATTGCCCCCTCTTGCCGCCCCCCCCCCCCCCTTTTCCCCTCGTCGTCTCCCCTCCTCGCCCATCCCCCTGGGTCACTTGCCCATTGTGGCTGGTCACTCGCCCCCCCCCCCGCCCCCCACGGCCGCTCGCCCCCACCTGCCGGCTGCTCGCCACGGCCAGGGCGGTCTCGTTGCTGAGGTTGCGCAGCGCCCCGTCCGCCCCCGCGCGGAGCAGGAGCCGCAGCGCCGGGAGCAGCGCTCGCCCCGCGGCCGCGTGCAGCGCCGTGCACCCCGCGTACGACTGCGCGTTGACACTGGCCCCGCGCTGCGGGCCGGGGGGGTCAGAGCCCCCCCAGTTCCTCCACAACCCCCTCAAATGTCTCACAGCCCAACCCCCAATCTCTCACAGCCCCCCCAGCCCCCCCATCATTCCCAACCCCCAATCTCTCACACCCCCCCCAGCCCCCCCATCATTCCCAACCCCCAATCTCTCACAGCCCCCTCCAGCCCCCCCATCATTCCCAACCCCCAATCTCTCACAGCCCCCCCCAGCCCCCCCATCATTCCCAACCCCCAGTCTCTCACAGCCCCCCCATCATTCCCAACCCCCAATCTCTCACAGCCCCCCCCCATCATTCCCAACCCCCAGTCTCTCAGAGCCCCCCCAGCCCACCTCGATCAGCAGCTCTGCCATCTCCAGGTTATTGCTCTCCACCGCGTGCAGCAGCGCCGAGCGCCCACTCTTGATGTCCTGGGGATGGGGGGGTTGGGGTGAGAGACCGCATCCCCAAAACCCCTTAACCCCTCACCCAGCCCCCCCAACCCCCCCCGACACCCCCCACACCCCCCCGATGACCCTTCACTCCTCCAGACCCCTCCATTCCCTGCACCCCCCAATCTTCTCCAACCTCTCTAAACCAGCACAGCCCACCCCGAAAAAAATCCTCCTGACCCCCCCAGCCCCCCAAACCTCCTGAACCCCTCCAGGACCCCCCAAAGAACTCCTCAGACCCCCACCACGGCGTCGATGTCGGCCCCGTGCTCCAGCAGCAGGAGGACACTCTCCCGGGACCCTGAATTCACGGCCACGTGCAGGGGGGTCAGACCTGGGAGGAGGGGGGGGGTCAGAAGGGGACCCCCAAAACCCCCCAAGCCCCTCCAAGTGGGTTTGGGGAAGCAAAGCCCATTTACAGCCCCCCCCCTCCTCCATTTTCAGGGTGCATCCCCTTGCAGCAGCCCCCAGTTTCATTTTAGGGGGTGCCTCCCCCAGCCCCGGTTTTGGGGTGCATCCCCAGCCCCATTTTTGGGGGCCTGCCCCTCGCTCACCCTCGTAGTTGCGCGCGCCAAGGTCGGGGTGCCCGCGGGGGCCGGGGCGCAGCAGCTCGCGCAGGCAGCGGGCGCTGGGGGTCTCGCAGGCCAGGTGGGCAGCTGAGCGGCCCAGGCGGTCGAGGGCCATGGGCGATGCCCCCTGGGCCACCAAGAGCCGCACGAGGGCCGGCTGCGCCGTGATCACCGCCAGGTGCAGGGGGGTCTGCGGGGCGGGGAAACGGGGTGTCCGAGTGGGTCTGGGGGTGTGGGAGGGCATGTAAAGGGGCTCCAAGGGGGGTTCAGAGGTGGCAGGGGCTTAATGGGGGCATCGAGGTGGTTGAGGGAGACTTTAGGGTGGGTCTGGGAGCTTCAGGGGGGCATTTGGGTGAGTAAAGGGGCTTCAAGGGGTGTCAGGGTGTGTTGGGGGGCTTTAGGGTGGGGCTGGGGGGGCAGCAGGGCAGCACTCTCAAGCCCTGCCCACCCAAGGCCCCTCCCTACCTGCCACAAGCCCTGCCCACCCCAGGCCCCTCCCATCCACAAAGCCCCACCCACTTCAGACCCCACCCTCACAAGCCCTGCCCACTCCCCGTCGCCCCTGGTCACAGGCCCCGCCCACTCCAGCTGCACCCATGCTCACACACCCTGCCCACACAGGTCCCGTGCCCTCTCCAAGTCCACTCCCCACCTGTTGTGGGCCCCGCCCTCACCTGATCCCACCCCACATCTCAAGCCCCGTCCTCTCTCCCAGGCCCCGCCCCCACCTGCCGCAGGTGGTTGAACACGTCCAGGTCGCGCCCCCCCTGCAGGAAGAGCCCAACCAGGCGCCGCACGGTGGGGAGGGCGCCCTGGGCCACCGCGATGTGCAGAGCCCTGGGGGTCACAGGGGTCAGGGGGTCACATGGGGTCAGGGGTCACGGGGGGACACGGCTGCCAGAGACCCCTGGGCCACCATGATGTGCAGAACCCTGGGGGGGGGTCACACAGGGTCGCAGGGGGTCACAAGGGGTCAGGGGGGAACAGGGGGTCAGGGGGGGCACAGGGGGATGTGGACAGGACATGAGAGGATATGGAGGAACATGGGGGCCAAAAGGGGTCACATGGGGACACAGAAGGCTCGGGGGGGGGACACCAGGGCCACATGGTGGCACAGGGGTCATGGGGTGACACAGGGACATGGGGGGGCATGAGGACACAGGGGAAAGCGTGGTCACAGGGGGACAGTGGGGGTCGTGGGGGAATAGGGGGGTTATGGAGGGACATGGGTCACAGGAATGGGGGGGTTACAGGGGACACTGGGGGTTGTGGGGGCGCAGGGTTATGGGGGAACAGGGGGACACGGGAGTCACAGGGATGGGGGGTCACAGGCACATAGGGTTATGGGGGACAAGGGGGGGGACAGGGGGATATGGGGGTCACAGGGATGGGGCATTCATGGGAGGACATGGGGTGACATGGGGGGTCATGGGGGGTCACAGGGATGGGGTGTCACAGGGGGACACTGGGGGCCATGGAAGGAGGCACAAGGGGGGTCACAGGAGCCTGGAGGGGGGAGGGGGAGGAAGCAGCCGCCCCTCCCCCCAGCGCTTCCAGTAAGGGGGCAGGGCCGTCGATGACGTCACAGGGAGTGGGGCGGGGCCGGGGATTCCCCGCGGGGGGAGGGGCAGCAGCAGAGGGGGGCTCCGAGGGGGGGTCCCAGGAAGGGGGAGGGAACAGTGAGGAGGGGGGAGATCCATAGGGAGGGGGGCAGCATGGGGGGTTTCCACTGGGGGGGGTCTGTAGGGGTTCCCATGGGGGGTCTATGGGGGGGGGCTTATGGGGGGGGTCTATAGGGGGTCTGAAGGGGGGGGGTCTATGGGGGGAGTTTATCGGAGGGGGGTCATGGTGAGGGTGTCTTATGGGGGTCTGAAGGGTGGGGGGGTCTATGGGGGGGGCCGTTCTATAGGGGGTTCCCAAGGGGGTGGTCCATAGAGGGGTTTATAGGGGGGTCTATGGGGGGGTTCTATAGGGAGTCCTGTGGGGGGGGCTACAGGGAAGGGTCTATGGAGGGAGGTTCCCACAGGGGGCTTCCAGCAGGGGGGGTTATGGAGGGGGTTTATGGGGTTTTCCCATGGTGGGAGTCCCGGGGGAGGGGGGGGGGGTCCCCACTCACGTGTCACCATCCTCATCCTGCGCGGTGGCCGCAGCGATGTCAGCCGCGAGGGGGGACTCGGGGGGTCCCAGCAGGGCGGGGGGGGGGCAGCGCCAGGACCCCCGGGGGTGGGGCCAAAATCCCCGTGGGTCCCCCCGGCAATGGCAGCGGCAGCCCTGGGGGGGGGGGGGGGCCGTGTTGAGGGGAAGGACTGACACCCCCAGACCAACTCGGGGTGCGAAGGGGTGGGGTCTGACACCCCCAGATCCAAGGGATTCGGGGAGGGCAGGGCACCCCTAGACCCACGGGTTCCCCGAGGGGGTCGGACACCCTAAGACCCGGTTGGGGGGGGGGTTCAGATACCCCCAGATTTTAGGGGAGGGAAGAGTGGTCTTTCACCTGCAAAGAAGGCGGCAGGCGGGAGGGGAAATCCGAGGGTGGGGGGGGGGCGCGGGGGGGGCAGCACGGGGTGCTTTCCCTGGAGGGGGTCCCTGCTGTCCCGGGGGGGGAGGGGGGGTTGAACCCCCCCCCCGCATCACCGAGCGCCTCTTCCGCAGCGGCAGCGACGTTTCAGGGGGGCCCGGCCCCGGGGGGGCCCCGCGCCGTGTCCGCAGGTCCACAGGCAGCTCCTCCGCCATGCGGGGGGCACGGGGAGGGGGACACCCTGGAACCCCTCGGAACCCTCCTGCTGGACCCCCCTCTTCCTGGACTCCCCCCGGATCCTGGGATCCCCCTCTGCTTCCCGGAGCCCCGCCCTTCCTGGATCCTTGTGCTGCCCCCCCCGCCCCGAACACCGGGTCCCCCCGAACCCCCCTTTCCTGGACCTCTGGACCCCCCCCGGACCCCGTCTTCCTAGATTCTGGGATCCCCTCCTTCCTGGACCCCTGTGCCGCTTCCCCCGTCCCGATCACTGGGTGTCCGTGGACCCCCCCCCCCTTCCTGGACACTCCTTCCCCCCTTCCAGGACCCCCCCCACTTCCTGGATCTCTGTGCTCCCCCCGGACACCTGGACCCCCCAGGACCTCTGGGTCCTCCTTTCCTGGACACCCCCCCACACACACCTTCCCAGATCTCGTTGCCCCCTCCCGGCTCTAGGTGCCCCCCCCCGCTCTCTCTCTGCCTCCCCCCCCCTCCCCCGGCTCTCGGTGCCCCCCAGGAGCGGAACAGACCCCGGGATTTCCCCGCCGGGACGATCGGGGCCGCCCCCCAACGCTCCGCCCCACCCCGGGGCCGCCCCCGCCCCGCCCCCATCCCGGGAACCCCGCGGGGGGGGGGCAGGGGATTCCCCGCCCGTGGGGGCGGGGCCCGCAGCCAGCTCTGCCCCGGCTGGCCACGCCCCCGACTGACCACGCCCCCCCTCGCATATGGCCACGCCCCCTGAGCCCACTCCGTCCGCCGGCCCCGCCCCCCCGATCCGGCGCTACTTTGGGGGGGATAGGGGGGCAGTTTTGGGGGTGGCTGCTGACCTCCCCCCCCCTCGCGGAGGGGATTGGAGGGGGGCGGGGGAGGGTTGTGTTGGGTATGGCACCAACCCCCCCAGAGTCCTGGGGGTCCCCAAATCACCGGGGAGGGGGGAACCCTGACTGGAACTTGCGAGGGTGGGGGAGCGGGCAGGAGGTCTGGGGGCTCTTGGGGGGGTCTCTGGGTGGCGAAGTGGGGGGGTGGTTCTGGGGGGTCCCGTGTTCCAGGTGCGGGGCACCCGCTTCCCCCCCCCCCGCCTTCCCGCTCCTCGCTGTTTCCCGGCAGCCCCGCCCGGGGAAGGGGTGGCAAAGGGGGGGGTATGGCGGGTCCCCCCCCCAAAAAATGGCTCCATGGGCACTGCCGCTGCTGCTGCTGCTACTGCTGCTGCGAGGGGGTCCCGCCGTCCCCCCTCGCTCCCCCCTTAGCCCCTCAAGGGTTCAGGGAGGCCTTGGGAGTCACCACCCCCCCGCCCCGGCTCAGCCCCCCCCGCGGTTTGGGGGAGCTGGGGGGGCGGGTGCTGCCTGCGGAACACAGGGTGAGGAGCGGGGTGGGAGGCTTTGGGGGGACCTCTCTGACCCCTCTCCAACCACCCCCACCTCTGACCCCCGTCTCTGTGTCCCCCCCTCCAGGTGGCCCCAGGAGCCGTCGGAGGGGATGGGGGCGCCCCCGTTGCCGCCCCCCCACCAGGGGCCTCGCGCTGCCCCTCTAGAGCTCCCCCAGGTCCCCTCATGTCCCCCCCACTTTCCCTGAGCCCCCCTCCCTTTTTGCCCCCCCCCCCTTCCAACCCCGATCCCGTCTTTGTACCCCCCTCCCGTGACCCCCGCTGAATCTTCCCAGACCCTCACACCCCCCCGGGACCCCCCCTGCACCCCATTAACCCCGGACCCCCCCATTTTACTACCTCTGCATGAACCCCCCCAGCCCCCCTCCCACGCCCTCTTTGCCCTCCCTGTGACCCCCTTGGACCTCCCCCACCCCTCGCATCCCCTTTACCCCCAGAGCCCTGCCTTTACCCCCCCCTTAACCGCCCCCCTCCTGTGACACCTCCCCATCCTTCCCCCCCTCCTTTGCTCCCCCCCCTTTAGCCCTCCCAGACCACATTTGCCCCCCCCTTTGCCCCCTCTGCACCCCTGAACCCCCCCGCCCCCCCCAACTCCGCCTTGTGACACCCCCTCCCTCCTCCATGATCGCCCCCCAACCCCAGACCCCTCCTACACCTTTGCCCCCCCTCATCCCCCTGAGGCCCATGGACCCCCCCCCAAACCGCCCCCTGACCATCCCGCCCCTCCTCGTGCCCCTTGACCCCCCCGTGACCCGATTAAACCCCTCAGCATGTGACGGGTCAAGGGTCGTGACCTCGCGGCGGAGGGGGGGGCGGTTGTCATGGCGCCGCGCGCCGCGCGGGTGGGCGGGGATTGGTCGCTACAGGTCACGTGACCGGAAGTGGCGGCGGCACCGGAGCGGAGGTGGGGGAAGCGGGGGGGGGGGGGGGGGGAGGAATTGGGGGGGGAGCAGCCCTAAGGCTGACCATAGCGCGGCCTCTGCCGCCCTTGGCCCCAGTCCGTGTCCCCCCGTGTACCCCCCCCCCCGTCCCCTCTGCCCACAGCGCTTGCTCGACCCCTGCTCCCTGCCCTCCCCCTCCCCCCGGGCCCTGCCCCCTCCTGTCCCGGTGCCCCTTGCCCCACTTCCTTGCTCAACCCCGGCCCCCCGGGACCCCAGACCCGCTCCTGCCCCATGGCCGAATTTTCGGGGGGAGGGGAAGGGGGAAGGAGGGCCCCCTGCTCCACTGCCCTCCCCCGCCCCGCGACCATAAAGGAACGCAGCCCCCCAGCTCCTCCGCTCCTCCCTCTGCTCCTGCCCCACTGCAGCCCCACCACCACACTGCAGCCCCACTGTAGCCCCACAGCTCCAGGGGTGCTGCCCCCCCCACCCCACTGAAGCCCCCCTGCCCACTGCAGCCCCCCCAGCCCACTGCAGCCCACTGCAGCCCCACAGCTCCAGGGGAGCAGCCCCCCCCCGCCCCACTGCAGCCTCACAGCTCCAGGGGAGCAGCCCCCCCTGCAGCCCTGCTCGTGCCCCACAGCCCCGGCCCCATAGCATGGACGCGCGGCCGCTGTTCCAGTCGCTGCAGACGCTGGCCGAGGACAACGTGGCGTTCTTCGAGCGCAGTGGGACGGCGAGCGGGCGGCGCTTGGCCGCGGCCTTCGCGGCGCTGGGCGAGCATGGCCGCCGCCTCGACCCGCCATGCGGCACTTGCGAGACTTCGCCCGCCTCTACCACCGCTTCGACCTGGACGAGGCCACCCCAGGCAACGGGTTCCGCAGCTCGTGCTGACGGCGCGCGCCTGCCTGGCGCACGCGGTGCACAAGGGCCGCTACGTGGCCGCCCATCGCCGCAGCGTCTTCTTCCGTGCGGGGCACAACGCGGCCGAGCTGGAGGCGTATGGCGCCGCGCTGGCACAGCTGCGCGCCGTGCTGTGCCTTGCCCAACGCCTCCTTGCCCGCGCCCGCCCTGGCTGCCTCTTCGCGCCCGACGATGCGGCGCTGAGCGAGATGGTGCTGCGTGAGTACAGCACCATGAGCAACGGGTGCTTCTACGGGCGCTGCCTCGGCTTCCAGGTGAGGGCACACGGGACACGCGGGCGCGGGGACAGAGGGACACGGACGCGGGAATGGAACAAGGGGACAAGGACAGAGGGACAAGGACAGAAGGACAGGGGACAAGGACACAATGGGTGCTTCTATCAGCGCTGCCTTGGCTTCCAGGTGAGGGGACAGGGGGACAAGGGGATGAGGACACTGGACAGGGGGAGAGGGACAGGGACACAAGACCCAAGGGGGGCTTCTACAGGTGCTGCCTTGGCTTCTAGGTGAGGGGACACGGGGACGCGGGGACAGGGACAGGGACCCCAGTACCATGTGTTGTCACACGGTGCCATGTGGTGCACGCAGTGATCTGCGGTGCCATGTGGTGCCCTGTGGTGCCGTGCAGTTTGCGCCGTCGCTGCGGCCGTTCCTGCAAACCATCGCCATCGGCCTCGTAGTCCTTCGGCGAGAACTACAAACGGGACGAGCTGGGGCTGGGTGAGCAGCAGGGGGGATGGGGGGTCCCTGCCACCTTCATCCCCCCCCCCGCCCTGTCACCGCTCACCGTGTGCCCCCATCCCCAGGGGTGGCAGCCGGGTCCCTCTTTACCAGCGGGAAATTCGCCATCGACCCGAGCTGCGCGGCGCCGAGTTCGAGCGTCTCACGCAGAACCTGGATGTGCACTTCTGGAAGAGCTTCTGGAACCTCACCGAGACCGAGCTGCTGGCGGTGAGACCCCCCGGGACCCCCAAAACTGCCTGGGGACCCCCAAACACTGCCCACAGCACCCCAAAACCTCCCCAATGCCCCTAAAATCCCCCTGAGCCTCCCAACTCCCTCACTGAGACCGAGCTGCTGGCAGGGAGACCCCCGGGACCCCCAGGGCCCCCCCAAACCCCTTGCTGGGGGGCGAGGCGGGGGGCGTCTCACCGCTGTCCCCCCCAGTCGGTGGCCACCATGGCAGCCACACCAGTGGGGGTTTGCCGGGCCCTGACGGTGCCCCCGAGCCCCTGGAGCTGCCGCTCGCCGCAGACCCCTCAGTCACCGTCACCATCGCCCCCCCTGTGGCGCACTACGGGCCCCGGGCCCGTCCACATGCGGCTGCTGAGCCACCACCTGCGCCAGGGACAGGTGGGCACGGGGGACACAGGGCGCTTGGGGAAGCCTGGAGGGATCAGGTTTGGGGTACTGGGGGGCTGGGGGCACTGGGGGGTCTCAGGTTTGGGGGCACTGGGGGAGGGAGCAATCACTGGGGGTCTCAGGTCTGGGGGCACTGGAGGGTTGGGTCTGGGGCACTGGGGTCTCAGGTCTGGGGCACTGGGGGTTGGGTCAGGGGGGTCTCAGGTCTGGGGTCACTGGGGCCCTCAGGTTTCGAGGGTCCTATCTTGTCGCCCCCCAGGACAGCGCGGCACTGAGTGCCCTGACGCGCTCCGAAGGCCCCCGCTCTCTGCGCTGGTGGCAGGGCCCCCCCTTGCCCCCCTCCCCAACGCTGCTGGTGCATTTCCATGGGGGGGGCTTCGTGGCGCAGACTTCGCGCTCGCACGAAACCGTACTTGCGGGGGTGGGCACGGGAGCTGGGCACCCCCATCCTGTCGGTCGACTATGCCCTCGCCCCCGAGAGCCCCTTCCCCCGGGCGCTGGAGGAGTGCTTCTACGGGTACTGCTGGGCACTGCGGCACTGCCAGCTGCTGGGTGAGATGGGGGGCTGGGGGGGGGGGCCATGGGGGGCTTCTACGGTACTGCTGGACACTGCGGCACTGCCAGCTGCTGGGTGAGATGGGGGGGCTGGGGGGGGGGGGCCATGGGGGGCTTCTACGGGTACTGCTGGGCACTGCGGCACTGCCAGCTGCTGGGTGAGATGGGGGGGCTGGGGGGGCTTCTACGGGTACTGCTGGGCACTGCGGCACTGCCAGCTGCTGGGTGAGATGGGGGGGCTGGGGGGGGGGGCATGGGGGGGTTATGGATGAGCATGGAGGACCCCTGACCCCAACTGATCCCCACTGACTCCTGTTGACCCCTCTGCCCTCCCCCCCCCCCCCCCCCAGGCTCCACGGCGCAGCGGTGTGCCTGGCGGGGGACAGCGCAGGGGGCAACCTGTGCCTGCGGTGTCTCTGCGGGCGGCGGCAGTTGGGGTGCGCCCTCCCCACGGCATTGTGGCCGCGTACCCCGTCACCCTGGTCCAGGCGGCCGCGTCGCCGTCCCGGCTGCTCACCCTGCTCG
Organism: Neomorphus geoffroyi; assembly: GCA_033558235.1. Taxonomy (NCBI): domain Eukaryota; kingdom Metazoa; phylum Chordata; class Aves; order Cuculiformes; family Neomorphidae; genus Neomorphus; species Neomorphus geoffroyi. Next base: position 36,724 of record JAUMJM010000384.1, read on the forward strand.
ACCCCTCCTGCCCCTCGCCGTGCTCTGCAGGTGCCTCAGCGCCTACGCAGGTGGGGCCGTGGGGCTGGGGGAGCATGAGGATGCGGGGGGGCCATAGGTCTGGGGGGGCGTGGGGGGTGCCATGGGGATGCAGGGTGGCTGGGGGGGCACTGTGGGGGCGCGGGGGGGCGCAGCCCTCGGCTTCCCCCCCCCCCATTGCTGTGGGGCACTTGGGGACACTCTGCCCCCCCGCCTTTGCCTCCCCCCCTCCAGGCACAGAGGGGGACCCCGAGTCCCCCCCCTCCCTGGAGCCCTGGGCCCCCGGCGGCTGCTGCAGCGCGAGACAGAGCGGCTGGTGGGGGGGCTGCGGCGGGGGGGGGCCTGGCTGGGAGGGCTGCTGGGCCGGGGACCCCCCCGCAACGGTAAGGGAGGGACAGGGGGTGATGGAGGGGGCAATTGAGGGTCTGGGGGTTGGGGGAATTGGGGGCGGCTGTAGGGGGAGGCATTTGGGGTTGGGGGGCAAGCAAGGGGGGCTGGGGGGGTGACGGAGGGACCTGAGGGGGGAACTGGGGGTGCTGGGGATGGGGGGGCGCAATTCAAGGGGTGTGGGGGGGCAATGGGGGACAGGTGGGGGAAGGAGGGGGTGGGGGGCTGCAATGAGGGGGCACTTGGGGAGGTGGGGGGAGGTACAGGGGGACCCCCAGGTTCTGATTTGACCCCTTCGCTTCCCCCCAGACAAGAGCCTCGCGGAGGGGCCAGGGGGGCCCACGGAGGAGTTACCCCCCCCTGGGAGCCCCCCAGACGAGGCGCCCCCCCCCGAGGAGGGGGAGGGGGGGTACCCGGACGAGTTCCAACCCCTGCGCAGCCGCGGCCCCCCCGTGCGCTTCCACGCCCCCCCGGCGCCCCTCGCCCGGAACCCCTACGTGTCCCCCCTGCTGGCGCCTGACTCCATGCTGGGGGGGGCTGCCCCCCTGCACCTCGTGGTGAGACCCCCGGGACCCCTCACCGGGGGGGGGTGCCCCCCTCCCTACACCCGACCCCCTTGGCACCCCTGCCCCTCCCTCCTCCCCATGGGACCCCCCCCCAGCCCCAGCTCCAACGTGTCCCTGTGGACTCTGATGTGGCCCCTTCCCCCACCCCCTCCCTCTCTCTCCCCCCTCCCCTCTCCCCCTCCCCTCCCTCCCCCCTCCCCTCTCTCTCCCCTTCCCTCTCTCTCCCCTTCCCTCTCTCTCCCCCTCCCCTCTCTCTCCCCCTCCCCTCTCTCTCCCCTCCCCTCTCTCCCCCTCTCCTTTCTCTCCCCCTCTCCTTTCTCTCCCCCTCTCCTCTCTCTCCCCCTCCCCTCTCTCTCCCCCTCCCCTCTCTCTCCCCTTCCCCTCTCTCTCCCCATCCCCTCTCTCTCTCCTCCCTCCCCTCTCTCCCCTCCCCTTTCTCTCCCCCTCCCCTCTCTCTCCCCCCTCCCCTCTCTCTCCCCCCAGGCCTGCGCTCTGGACCCGCTGCTGGATGACTCGGTGGCGCTGGCGCGGCGTTTGCGGGCTCTGGGCCGCCCGGTGTCGCTCTCGGTGGTGCCGGAGCTGCCTCACGGCTTCCTCAGCCTGGGTGCGCTCAGCCCCGAGGCGCGGCGAGCGGCCGCGCTCTGCTCCCGCCGCATCCGCGCCGTGCTGCACCCCGAACCGGAGCGCAGGGGGGTCCCTGTTCCCTGATCTGGAGCGCCGGGGCTCTGTGTTCCCCGATATAGAGCGAAGGGGGTCCCTACACCCCAATGCGGAGCGAAGGGGGTCCCTGCACCCCGAACCGGAGCGCAGGGGGTCCCTGTTCCCTGATCTGGAGCGCAGGGGCTCTGTGTTCCCCGATATAGAGCGAAGGGGGTCCCTGCACCCCAATGCGGAGCGAAGGGCGTCCCTGCACCCCAATGCGGAGCGAAGGGGGTCCCTGCACCCCGAGGGGGTCCTGAAGCCTGAAGGGGCTCGGAGGGGGTCCCTGTATCCAGAGCCCCCCTGCCGTGGGTCGGTGCTGCTGGGGGGGCGCAGGGAGAGCTCGGCCCCCCAGGACGTTCCCCATCGGGGGTCGGTGTTGGGGGACAGCTTCACCCCCCACGAGCCCCCCCGCCGTGGGTCGGTGCTGTTGGGGACCCCGCAACGCGGGGGGCAGCGGTGACACCCCCCCGCCCCACAGCACCCAAGCTGCCCTGGCCCCCCCAGACGCGGGGTCCCCTCCACCGCCGCCCCCCCAGCCCCACGGGCTCAATGGGGCACAGCCCCTCCCCCACCACCACCCAGCGGCCCCACGGGGCGCGAGGTGGGGTCCTGACGCGCCCCCACCAGGTTCGGGGGTGCCCCTGCTCCCTGTCCCCCCCAACAAGGCACCGGGAGTGGGGGTGGAGTGGAGGCACCTGCGGTCGAGGAACTTAATGAGGATTTAATTAGCGTTCAGCAAAAATAAACCCGCATTTGGAGCCGGGAGTTCGAGTCCCACGAGCGACCGGGGGCGGGGGCGTGGGGTGAATGAACCAAACCGTGTGGAATTCACAAACAGAGGGGTGGGGGGGTCTCCATCCCCAGGGTCCTGGTTGGAGCCCAAAGAGGCTCCTGCTCTGTCCCATGGCAGGGGCAGCCATGCCCCCAACCCCCCCCGTGGGACTAGCAAGTCTCACCCCAAAACAGGCAGATTCAGCCCAAAACATTTCCCCACCCCCATCAATGCCCTGACCGGTCTCCCCCCCCCCCCCCCCCCCAATAAATACTGGAGTGTTTCGCGTTGTGAAGCAGGGAGGCAGCCCCCTCCCCCCCCTAAAAAATACAGGGCAGGGTGGGGCCTCGCGTCTCTGAATATGGGGGTGCTGCCCTCACCCCCCGATAACTCAGGGGCACCCACACCACAGCTGTGGGGAACAGCTCCACCCCCCAAAAGTGGGGGGCAGCCCCCCCCCCCAAAAATGGGGGGGAGGGTCCCATTGTGACTACAGGAAGGATGTCATGTGTCCTGCCTCATGTAAGTTGGGGTTCCCATTCCCAAAGCGGGGGGCTCCCCCCGAAGTGGGGTGCCCTCCCTTCAGAGGGCCATGGCAGTCAGCTCGTGGGCCCCCCCCTTGCGCGCAGGGATGCCTCCCCCACCTCCATTGCCCCCGGCCGCAGCGTCACCAGCGCCGAGGCCAGCGCCGCGCGTGGCGGGGGCCCCCCCAGCCCCCCCGGGCCGCCCCCCGCAGCTGCAGCAGCAGTGTGGCCACCGCCGCCACCCCGTCCTCGTGGGCTCCAGCGTTACCGGCCCGCGCCCGCCGTTGCGGGGGGCCGCGGCCGCGGCGGCGCTGAGGGGCCGCGAGTGGGACGCCCCGCTCGAAGCAGACGGTGACGGTGGCGAAGGGCCTGCTCGCCATCTTGCTCATCTCCTGCAGGTGCCGGCGCTGCTCGTGCCGCGCGTCCAGGCCCTGCTTGGCCTTCCAGAGCAGCACGCAGAGCGCCAGGAAGAGGAAGAAGCAGGAGAAGAAGACGGAGAAGAAGACGAAGAGGTCGATGTGCGCCTGGTCCTGGCGGAAGAAGAGCAGCCCCTGCGCGGGGCCCTCGCCCGCGCCCAGCAGCACCAGGTAGAAGCGCGTGGACTTGAGCGGGTGGCGCGCGTGGGGTAGGTGAGCACCAGGCGATCGCGCACGCCGCGCACCACCAGGGCAGCGGCGGGCGCCTCACGCACCGTCAGGTAGGTGAGCAGCCCTGCCGCGCGCTCCTCGCGCAGCTGCGACGCGTTGGCCGAGCTCTGCAGGCGCACGTGGTGCCGCCCGCTGCCCGCGTCCACGTCCACGGCAAAGGTGTCATAGGCGGTGGAGACGAAGAGGTCGACGGCGCCGAAGGTGACGTCCAGCGTGATGCGGATGTCGACGTTGGTGAACCTTGGGCTGCACCCCGAAGAGCACCGTGCGCCCCGCGCCCAGCGGCTGCCGCTGCGGCGCCACGAAGCAGTTGCTCTGCGACGTGGGGTCCAGGCAATATTCCTGCTCCACCGCCATCAGCCGGTAGCACTGTTGCCCCCCCACCGGGTGCCCGTGGAACGAGTCACGGCACTTGGAGCACTGCAGCGACACGGGGGGAGGGGGGGGGGGGGTGTGTGTCACGGGGGGCATTGGGGGGGGGGGAAACAAGGGGCCCCAGGGGGACATCGGGGGTGGGGGACACGGGGGGTTCACGGGGGCATTGGGGGTGGGGGGAACGAGGGGGCCCCAGGAGGACATTGGGGGTGGGGGACACAGGGAGTCATAGGGGACACAGGTTCACAGTGTCACAGTGGCAGAGAAGATACAGAGACGTGGACATTAGGGGTCAGGCGGGTCACAGGGGGCATCAGGGGTGATGGGGGGACACAGGGGGACATCGGGGGTGGGGAGGGCTGGGGGTTCATGGGGGACACGGGGTCACAGGGGCAGAGAAGACACAGGACATGTGAGCATCAGGGGTCGGGGGCATGGGGTGGTCAGAGGGGACACGGGGGACATCAGAGACATCAGGGATTGGGGGGTGCAGGGGGGACACGGGGGACATGGGCTGGTGCAGGGCTCTGTAGGCTCTATGGGTCACTGTGGGTCACACCTGGTGGCGGTAGCAGTCGCGGCGCTCGGGGCCAGTGCAGCTGGCACTCTCAGTGTTGTTCTGACAGGGGCACCCGGTCCCGTCCTCATTGCATGTGGCGGCGTGGCCGTTACACTGGCACCTGGAGGGGCACAGGGGTCAGGGGGGCACAAGGGGTTGGGGGGCACGAGCGGTCAGTGGAGGCACCTGGGGGGGGGGGGGGCACGGGTCCCACCTCGCACAGGCCCCCCTCCCTCCTTGAAGGAAGAGCCACACACACTCCCAGACCCACCCCCCCCTCCTCACCCCGGCTCCCCCCCATTGCAGCCCACCCTCCCGATCCCCCCCCATGCCCCCAGCCCCCACCCCATTGCCAGCTCCCCTCCAATGCCCTCAGCCCCCTCCACATTGCAAGCCCCCTCCGATGCCCACAGCCCTCCTGATGCCCCCAGCCCCCCGCCATGCCCCAGCCCCCCCACCTGGTGCAGACCCCCTCGAGCAGGAAGAAGCCGGGGCGGCAGCGCTCGCAGCGCTCCCCAACGCTGTCGTTCTCGCAGCCCACGCAGACGGCGTCGCTCTCGCTTGGACCCTCGGGCACCCACGTCGGGATCTGGGGGGGGGGGGTGGGACTGCGAAACGTGGGGCAGGGGAGACAGGACCTCCAGGCCATGGCACAGGTGATGGGACACCCCCCCCCCTCAGTTTGAGGTTCACTGGGAAGTGCTGGGGGTCCCCCCCATGCCCCCCCCCCCCTTCCGTGCCCCCCCTCACCAGCTCGGGGCTCAGGGGGAAGTGCTGGGGGTCCGTGGATCACCCTGCACCACCCCCCATGCCCCCCCACCCGTGCCCCCTCCTCACCAGCTCAGGGCTCAGGGGGTCCCCTGGGTCACCCCCACGCCCCCCAACGCCCCCAAACCATGGGTCACCCCACTCATTGGTCACTCCACCTGCCCCACCCAGGCCCCCCCCCCGGCCTCACCAGCTCGGGGCTGAGGGGGTAGCGCTGGGGGTCCCCCCGCGCCCGCGCCCGCTCCTCGCGCCGCACGCAGACCCCGGCGTTGTGGGAGCAGAAGCTGCGGCAGGGGCGGCAGCGCCCCCCGCCCCGGGCAGAGCCCACAAACAGCGGCGGCACCGCTCACACTGCGGGCCCTGGGGGCACAGAGACAGTGACCCACAGCCCCTCCCTAGTGACCCACATTGACCCCCAGCCCCCCCCCAGTGACCCACAGCGACTCACAGCCCCCAACAGCAACCCATAGTGACCCACAGCCCCCCCCCAGTGACCCATAGTGACCCCCAGCCCCCCCCAGTGCCCCCAGTGACCCCCAGCCCCCCCCAGTGACCCACAGCGACTCACAGCCCCCCCACAGCGACCCATAGTGCCCCCCAGCCCCCCCCCCAGTGCCCCCCAGCCCCCCCACAGCGACCCATAGTGACCCCCAACCCCCCCCAGTGACCCCTAGTCCCCCCCCAGCGACCCATAGTGACCCCCCGCCCCCCCAGTGCCCCCCAGCCCCTGCGCACCTGGTGTTGTTGAGGCAGCGCGGGCACTGCTCCCTGGCGGCGGGGCCCGGGCACTGCCCGTGCCCGTTGCAGCCGCAGGGCACGGAGCAGTCGGCGCCCACGAACCCGAAGTGACAGCGGCAGCGATCGGGCTCCACGCAGCTCCCGTTGCGGCACCCGCGCTCGCACACCGGGCGGCACGAACCGGAGTCACTGTGGAGGGGGCGGGGCCGCTCGTGGACACACCCTCGCCGGCCTGGCCCCGCCCCCCGCCGGTGAGATCCCCGTCAGCCCGCGCCCGCCCCCCGGCCACGCCCCTCCGCGGAAAGCCACGCCCCCTTCCC
>JAUMJM010000385.1:0-55000 GCA_033558235.1 Neomorphus geoffroyi
CCCCATCCCCTCCCAACTGCCTGCCCCTCCCAAGCCCCTGGCCCTCCCACGTTCCTAGTCCCCTCCCATTTCCCCAGTCCCCTCCCCAGTCCCTGCCCCTCCCAAGTCCCCAGTCCCTTCCCAATTCCGCAGGCCCCTCCCAAGTACCTGACCCTCCCATGTTCCCAGTCCCCTCCCCAGTCCCTGCCCCTCACATGTCCACAGTCCCCACCGAAGTCACTGCCCCTCCCATGTCCCCAGTCCCCTCCCAACTGCCTGCCCCTCCCAAGTCCCTGCCCCTCCCAAGTCCCTAGTCCCCTCCCATGTCCCCAGTCCCTTCCCAAGTCCCTGCCCATCCCAAGTCCCTGCCCCTCCCAGGTCCCAAGTCCCCTCCCAAGTCCCTGCGCCTCCCATGTCCCCAGTCCCCTCTCCAGTCCCTGCCCCTCCCAAGTCCCTGCCCCTCCCGTGTCCCCAGTCCCCTCCCCAGTCCCTGCCCCTCCCAAGTCCCTGCCCCTCCCATGTCCCCAGTCCCCTCCCAACTGCCTGCCCCTCCCAAGTCCCTGGCCCTCCCAAGTCCCTAGTCCCTTCCCATGTCCCCACTCCCCTCCCAAGTCCCTGCCCCTCCCATGTCCCCAGTCCCCTCCACAGTCCCTGCCCCTCCCAAGTCCCTGCCCCTCCCATGTTCCCAGGCCCCTCCCCAGTCCCTGCCCCTGCCATGTCCACAGTCCCCTCCCAAGTCCCTGCCCCTCCCATATCCCTATCCCCTCCCAACTGCCTGCCCCTCCCAAGCCCCTGGTCCTCCCACGTTCCTAGTCCCTTCCCTTGTCCCCAGTCCGCTCCCCAGTCCCTGCCCCTCCCAAATCCCTGCCCCTCCCATGCCAGCAGTCCACTCCCATGTCCCCAGTCCCCTCCCAGGTCCCTGCCCCTCCCATGTTCCCTGTCCCCTCCCCACTCCCTGCCCCTCCCATGTCCCCAGTCCCCTCCCAAATGCCTCCCCTTCCATTTCCCCAGTCCCCTCCCCAGTCCCTGCCCCTCCCAAGTCCCCACTCCCTTCCCAAGTCCCCAGGCCCCTCCCAAGTCCCTGACCCTCCCATGTTCCCAGTTCCCTCTCCAGTCCCTGCCCCTCCCATGTCCCCAGTCCCCTCCCAAGTCCCCAGTCCCCTCCCAAGTCCCTGCCCCTCCCATGTTCCCAGTCCCCTCTAAACTGCCTACCCCTCCCAAGTACCTGCCCCTCCCAAGTCCACTCCCATGTCCCCAGTCCCCTCCCAACTGCCTGCCCCTCCCAAGTCCCTGGCCCTCCCAGGTCCCTAGTCCTCTCCCATGTCCCCAGTCCCTTCCCAAGTCCCTGCCCCTCCCAAGTCCCTGCCCCTCCCAGGTCCCAAGTCCTCTCCCAAGTCCCTGCCCCTCCCATGTCCCCAGTCCCCTCCCAACTGCCTGCCCCTCCCAATTCCATGGCCCTCCCAAGTCCCTAGTCCTCTCCCATGTCCCCAGTCCCCTCCCCAGTCCCTGCCCCTCCCAAATCCCTGCCCCTCCCATGCCAGCAGTCCCCTCCCATGTCCCCAGTCCCCTCCCAGGTCCCTGCCCCTCCCATGTTCCCTGTCCCCTCCCCAGTCCCTGCCCCTCCCATGTCCCCATTCGCCTCCCAACTGCCTGCCCCTCCCAAGTCCCTGCCCTTCCCATTTGCCCAGTCCCCTCCCCAGTCCCTGCCCCTCCCATGTTCCCAGTCCCCTCCCCAGTCCCTGCCCCTCCCATGTCCAAAGTCCCCTCCCAAGTACCCAGTCTCCTCCCAAGTCCCTGCCCCTCCCATGTCCACAGTCCCCTCCCAAGTCACTGCCCCTCCCATGTCCCCAGTCCCCTCCCAACTGCCTACCCCTCCCAAGTACCTGCCCCTCCCAAGTCCTCTCCCATGTCCCCAGTCCCCTCCCAACTGCCTGCCCCTCCCAAGTCCCTAGTCCCCTCCCATGTCCCCCGTCCCTTCCCAAGTCCCTGCCCCTCCCAAGTCCCTGCCCCTCCCAGGTTCCAAGTCCCCTCCCAAGTCCCTGCCCCTCCCAAGTCCCTGCCCCTCCCAGGTCCCAAATTTTCTCCCAAGTCCCTGCCCCTCTCATGTTCCCAGTCCCCACCCCAGTCATTGCCCCTCCCATGTCCACAGTCCCCTCCCAAGTCCCTGGCCCTCCCAAGTCCCTAGTCCCTTCCCATGTCCCCAGTCCCCTCCCAAGTCCCTGCCCCTCCCATGTCCCCAGTCCCCTCCCAGGTCCCTGCCCCTCCCATGTTCCCTGTCTTCTCCCCACTCCCTGCCCCTCCCATGTCCCCAGTCCCCTCCCAACTGCCTGCCCCTCCCAAGTCCCTGCACCTCCCAAGTCCCCAGTCCCTTCCCAATTCCCCAGGCCCCTCCCAAGTACCTGACCCTCCCATGTTCCCAGTCCCCTCCCCAGTCCCTGCCCCTCACATGTCCACAGTCCCCACCGAAGTCACTGCCCCTCCCATGTCCCCAGTCCCCTCCCAACTGCCTGCCCCTCCCAAGTCCCTGCCCCTCCCAAGTCCCTAGTCCCCTCCCATGTCCCCAGTCCCTTCCCAAGTCCCTGCCCATCCCAAGTCCCTGCCCCTCCCAGGTCCCAAGTCCCCTCCCAAGTCCCTGCGCCTCCCATGTCCCCAGTCCCCTCCCCAGTCCCTGCCCCTCCCAAGTCCCTGCCCCTCCCATGTCCCCAGTCCCCTCCCAACTGCCTGCCCCTCCCAAGTCCCTGGCCCTCCCAAGTCCCTAGTCCCTTCCCATGTCCCCACTCCCCTCCCAAGTCCCTGCCCCTCCCATGTCCCCAGTCCCCTCCACAGTCCCTGCCCCTCCCAAGTCCCTGCCCCTCCCATGTTCCCAGGCCCCTCCCCAGTCCCTGCCCCTGCCATGTCCACAGTCCCCTCCCAAGTCCCTGCCCCTCCCATATCCCTATCCCCTCCCAACTGCCTGCCCCTCCCAAGCCCCTGGCCCTCCCACGTTCCTAGTCCCTTCCCTTGTCCCCAGTCCCCTCCCCAGTCCCTGCCCCTCCCAAATCCCTGCCCCTCCCATGCCAGCAGTCCACTCCCATGTCCCCAGTCCCCTCCCAGGTCCCTGCCCCTCCCATGTTCCCTGTCCCCTCCCCACTCCCTGCCCCTCCCATGTCCCCAGTCCCCTCTCAACTGCCTCCCCTCCCATTTCCCCAGTCCCCTCCCCAGTCCCTGCCCCTCCCAAGTCCCCACTCCCTTCCCAAGTCCCCAGGCCCCTCCCAAGTCCCTGACCCTCCCATGTTCCCAGTTCCCTCTCCAGTCCCTGCCCCTCCCATGTCCCCAGTCCCCTCCCAAGTCCCCAGTCCCCTCCCAAGTCCCTGCCCCTCCCATGTTCCCAGTCCCCTCCAAACTGCCTACCCCTCCCAAGTACCTGCCCCTCCCAAGTCCACTCCCATGTCCCCAGTCCCCTCCCAACTGCCTGCCCCTCCCAAGTCCCTGGCCCTCCCAGGTCCCTAGTCCTCTCCCATGTCCCCAGTCCCTTCCCAAGTCCCTGCCCCTCCCAAGTCCCTGCCCCTCCCAGGTCCCAAGTCCTCTCCCAAGTCCCTGCCCCTCCCATGTCCCCAGTCCCCTCCCAACTGCCTGCCCCTCCCAATTCCATGGCCCTCCCAAGTCCCTAGTCCTCTCCCATGTCCCCAGTCCCCTCCCCAGTCCCTGCCCCTCCCAAATCCCTGCCCCTCCCATGCCAGCAGTCCCCTCCCATGTCCCCAGTCCCCTCCCAGGTCCCTGCCCCTCCCATGTTCCCTGTCCCCTCCCCAGTCCCTGCCCCTCCCATGTCCCCATTCGCCTCCCAACTGCCTGCCCCTCCCAAGTCCCTGCCCTTCCCATTTGCCCAGTCCCCTCCCCAGTCCCTGCCCCTCCCATGTTCCCAGTCCCCTCCCCAGTCCCTGCCCCTCCCATGTCCAAAGTCCCCTCCCAAGTACCCAGTCTCCTCCCAAGTCCCTGCCCCTCCCATGTCCACAGTCCCCTCCCAAGTCACTGCCCCTCCCATGTCCCCAGTCCCCTCCCAACTGCCTACCCCTCCCAAGTACCTGCCCCTCCCAAGTCCTCTCCCATGTCCCCAGTCCCCTCCCAACTGCCTGCCCCTCCCAAGTCCCTAGTCCCCTCCCATGTCCCCCGTCCCTTCCCAAGTCCCTGCCCCTCCCAAGTCCCTGCCCCTCCCAGGTTCCAAGTCCCCTCCCAAGTCCCTGCCCCTCCCAAGTCCCTGCCCCTCCCAGGTCCCAAATTTTCTCCCAAGTCCCTGCCCCTCTCATGTTCCCAGTCCCCACCCCAGTCATTGCCCCTCCCATGTCCACAGTCCCCTCCCAAGTCCCTGGCCCTCCCAAGTCCCTAGTCCCTTCCCATGTCCCCAGTCCCCTCCCAAGTCCCTGCCCCTCCCATGTCCCCAGTCCCCTCCCAACTGCCTGCCCCTCCCAATTCCATGGCCCTCCCAAGTCCCTAGTCCTCTCCCATGTCCCCAGTCCCCTCCCCAGTCCCTGCCCCTCCCAAATCCCTGCCCCTCCCATGCCAGCAGTCCCCTCCCATGTCCCCAGTCCCCTCCCAGGTCCCTGCCCCTCCCATGTTCCCTGTCCCCTCCCCAGTCCCTGCCCCTCCCATGTCCCCATTCGCCTCCCAACTGCCTGCCCCTCCCAAGTCCCTGCCCTTCCCATTTGCCCAGTCCCCTCCCCAGTCCCTGCCCCTCCCATGTTCCCAGTCCCCTCCCCAGTCCCTGCCCCTCCCATGTCCAAAGTCCCCTCCCAAGTACCCAGTCTCCTCCCAAGTCCCTGCCCCTCCCATGTCCACAATCCCCTCCCAAGTCACTGCCCCTCCCATGTCCCCAGTCCCCTCCCAACTGCCTACCCCTCCCAAGTACCTGCCCCTCCCAAGTCCTCTCCCATGTCCCCAGTCCCCTCCCAACTGCCTGCCCCTCCCAAGTCCCTAGTCCCTTCCCATGTCCCCCGTCCCTTCCCAAGTCCCTGCCCCTCCCAAGTCCCTGCCCCTCCCAGGTTCCAAGTCCCCTCCCAAGTCCCTGCCCCTCCCAAGTCCCTGCCCCTCCCAGGTCCCAAATTTTCTCCCAAGTCCCTGCCCCTCTCATGTTCCCAGTCCCCACCCCAGTCATTGCCCCTCCCATGTCCACAGTCCCCTCCCAAGTCCCTGGCCCTCCCAAGTCCCTAGTCCCTTCCCATGTCCCCAGTCCCCTCCCAAGTCCCTGCCCCTCCCATGTCCCCAGTCCCCTCCCAGGTCCCTGCCCCTCCCATGTTCCCTGTCTTCTCCCCACTCCCTGCCCCTCCCATGTCCCAAGTCCGCTCCCAACTGCCTGCCCCTCCCAAGTCCCTGCACCTCCCAAGTCCCCAGTCCCTTCCCAAGTACCCAGTCCCCTCCCAAGTCCCTGCCCCTCCCATGTTCCCAGTCCCCTCCCCAGTCTCTGCCCCTCCCATGTCCCCAGTCCCCTCCCAAGTCCCCAGTCCCCTCCCAAGTCCCTGCCCCTCCCATGTCCCCAGTCCCCTCCAAACTGCCTGCCCCTCCCATGTCCCCAGTCCCCTCCCAAGTCCCCAGTCCCCTCCCAAGTCCCTGCCCCTCCCATGTCCCCAGTCACCTCCCAACTGCCTGCCCCTCCCAATTCCCTGGCCCTCCCAAGTCCCTAGTCCCTTCCCATGTCCGCAGTCCCCTCCCAAGTCCCTGCCCCTCCCATGTCAACTGTCTCCCCTCCCCAGTTCCTGCCCCTCCCATGTTCCCTGTCCCCTCCCCAGTCCCTGCCCCTCCCATATCCCCATTCGCCTCCCAACTGCCTGCCCCTCCAGAGTCCCTGCCCCTCCCATGTTCCCAGTCCCCTCCCCAGTCCCTGCCCCTCCCATGTCCCCAGTCCCCTCCCAAGTACCCAGTCCCCTCCCCAGTCCCTGCCCCTCCCATGTCCACAGTCCCCTCCCAATTCACTGCCCCTCCCATGTCCCCAGTCCCCTCCCAACTGCCTATCCCTCCCAAGTACCTGCCCCTCCCAAGTCCTCTCCCATGTCCCCAGTCCCCTCCCAACTGCCTGCCCCTACCAATCCCTGGCCCTCCCAGGTCCCAAGTCCCCTCCCAGGTCCCTGCCCCTCCCATATTCCCTGTCCTCTCCCCAGTCCCTGCCCCTCCCATGTCCCCAGTCCCCTCCCAAGTCCCTGCCCCTCCCATGTCCCCAGTCCCCTCCCAAGTCCCCAGTCCCCTCCCAAGTCCCTGCCCCTCCCATGTCCCCAGTCACCTCCCAACTGCCTGCCCCTCCCAATTCCCTGGCCCTCCCAAGTCCCTAGTCCCTTCCCATGTCCCCAGTCCCCTCCCAAGTCCCTGCCCCTCCCATATCAACTGCCTGCCCCTCCCCAGTCCCTGCCCCTCCCATCTTCCCAGTCCCCTCCCCAGTCCCTGCCCCTCCCAAATCCCTGCCCCTCCCATGCCAGCAGTCCCCTCCCATGTCCCCACTCCCCTCCCAGGTCCCTGCCCCTCCCATGTTCCCTGTCCCCTCCCCAGTCCCTGCTCCTCCCATATCCCCATTCGCCTCCCAACTGCCTGCCCCTCCAGAGTCCCTGCCCCTCCCATGTTCCCAGTCCCCTCCCCAGTCCCTGCCCCTCCCATGTCCCCAGTCCCCTCCCAAGTACCCAGACTCCTCCCAAGTCCCTGCCCCTCCCATGTTTCCAGTCCCCCCCCAGTCCCTACCCCTCCCATTTCCCCAGTCCCCTCCCCAGTCCCTGACCCTCCCATGTTCCCAGTCCCCTCCCCAGTCCCTGCCCCTCACATGTCCACAGTCCCCACCGAAGTCACTGCCCCTCCCATGTCCCCAGTCCCCTCCCAACTGCCTGCCCCTCCCAAGTCCCTGCCCCTCCCAAGTCCCTAGTCCCCTCCCATGTCCCCAGTCCCTTCCCAAGTCCCTGCCCATCCCAAGTCCCTGCCCCTCCCAGGTCCCAAGTCCCCTCCCAAGTCCCTGCGCCTCCCATGTCCCCAGTCCCCTCTCCAGTCCCTGCCCCTCCCAAGTCCCTGCCCCTCCCGTGTCCCCAGTCCCCTCTCAGTCCCTTCCCCTCCCAAGTCCCTAGTCCCCTCCCATGTCCCCAGTCCCCTCCCCAGTCCCTGCCCCTCCCAAGTCCCTGCCCCTCCCAACTGCCTGCCCCTCCCAAGTCCCTGGCCCTCCCAAGTCCCTAGTCCCTTCCCATGTCCCCACTCCCCTCCCAAGTCCCTGCCCCTCCCATGTCCCCAGTCCCCTCCCCAGTCCCTGCCCCTCCCAAGTCCCTGCCCCTCCCATGTCCACAGTCCCCTCCCAAGTCACTGCCCCTCCCATGTCCCCAGTCCCCTCCCAACTGCCTGCCCCTACCAATCCCTGGCCCTCCCAGGTCCCTAGTCCCCTCCCATGTCCCCAGTCCCCTCCCCAGTGCCTGCCCCTCCCATGTCCCCAGTCCCCTCCCATGTCCTCAGTCCCCTCCCAAGTCCCAGACACTGCCATGTTCCCAGTCCCCACCCCTCCCATGTTACCAGTCCCCTCCCCCTCCCATGTCCACAGTCCCCTCCCAACTGCCTGCCCCTCCCAAGTCCCTGCCGCTCCCAAGTCCCTAGTCCCCTCCCATGTCCCCAGTCCCTTCCCAAGTCCCTGCCCCTCCTAAGTCCCTGCCCCTCCCTGGTTCCAAGTCCCCTCCCAAGTCCCTGCGTCTCCCATGTCCCCAGTTTCCTCCCAAGTCCCTGCCCCTCCCAAGTCCCTGCCCCTCCCAGGTTCCAAGTCCCCTCCCAAGTCCCTGCCCCTCCCATGTCCCCAGTCCCCTCCCAACTGCCTGCCCCTCCCAAGTCCCTAGTCCTCTCCCATGTCCCCAGTCCCCTCCCCTCCCAAATCCCTGCCCCTCCCATGCCAGCAGTCCCCTCCCATGTCCCCAGTCCCCTCCCCAGTCCCTGCCCCTCCCATGTCCCCATTCGCCTCCCAACTGCCTGCCCCTCCCAAGTCCCTGCCCCTCCCATTTGCCCAGTCCCCTCCCCAGTCCCTGCCCCTCCCATGTTCCCAGTCCCCTCCCCAGTCCCTGCCACTCCCATGTCCACAGTCCCCTCCCAAGTACCTGCCCCTCCCAAGTCCTCTCCCATGTCCCCAGTCCCCTCCCAACTGCCTGCCCTTCCGAAGTCCCTGCCGCTCCCAAGTCCCTAGTCCCCTCCCATGTCCCCCGTCCCTTCCCAAGTCCCTGCCCCTCCCAAGTCCCTGCCCCTCCCAGGTTCCAAGTCCCCTCCCAAGTCCCTGCCCCTCTCATGTTCCCAGTCCCCACCCCAGTCATTGCCCCTCCCATGTCCACAGTCCCCTCCCAAGTCCCTGGCCCTCCCAAGTCCCTAGTCCCTTCCCATGTCCCCAGTCACCCCCAAGTCCCTGCCCCTCCCATGTCCCCAGTCCCCTCCCCAGTCCCTGCCCCTCCCAAATCCCTGCCCCTCCCATGCTAGCAGTCCCCTCCTATGTCCCCAGTCCACTCCCAGGTCCCTGCCCCTCCCATGTTCCCTGTCTTCTCCCCACTCCCTGCCCCTCCCATGTCCCCAGTCCCCTCCCAACTGCCTGCCCCTCCCAAGTCCCTGCACCTCCCAAGTCCCCAGTCCCTTCCCAAGTCCCCAGTCCCCTGCCAAGTCCCTGACCCTGCCATGTTCCCAGTCCCCTCCCCAGTCTCTGCCACTCCCATGTCCCCAGTCCCCTCCCAAGTCCCCAGTCCCCTCCCAAGTCCCTGCCCCTCCCATGTCCCCAGTCCCCTCCCAACTGCCTGCCCATCCCAATTCCCTGCCCCTCCCATGTTCCCTGTCCCTGCCCCTCCCATATCCCCATTCGCCTCCCAACTGCCTGCCCCTCCCAAGTCCCTGCCCCTCCCATGTTCCCAGTCCCCTCCCCACTACCTGCCCCTCCCATGTCCCCTGTCCCCTCCCCAGTCCCTGCCCCTCCCAAATCCCTGCCCCTCCCATGCCAGCAGTCCCCTCCTATGTCCCCAGTCCCCTCCCAGGTACCTGCCCCTCCCATATTCCCTGTCCCCTCCCCAGTCCCTGCCCCTCCCATGTCCCCAGTCCCCTCCCAACTGCCTGCCCCTCCCAATTCCCTGGCCCTCCCAAGTCCCTAGTCCCTTCCCATGTCCCCAGTCCACTCCCAAGTCCCTGCCCCTCCCATGTCAACTGCCTGCCCCTCCCCAGTCCCTGCCCCTCCCATATCCCCAGTCCCCTCCCAAGTACCCAGTCTCCTCCCAAGTCCCTGCCCCTCCCATGTTTCCAGTCCCCTCCCCAGTCCCTACCCCTCCCATGTCCACAGACCCCTCCCAAGTCACTGCCCCTCCCATGTCCCCAGTCCCCTCCCAACTGCCTATCCCTCCAAAGTACCTGCACCTCCAAAGTCCACTCCCATATCCCCAGTCCCCTCCCAACTGCCTGCCCCTACCAATCCCTGGCCCTCCCAGTTCCCTAGTCCCCTCCCATGTCCCTGCCCCTCCCATGTTCCCAGGCCCCTCCCCAGTCCCTGCCCCTGCCATGTCCACAGTCCCCTCCCAAGTCTCTGCCCCTCCCATGTCCCTATCCCCTCCCAACTGCCTGCCCCTCCCAAGCCCCTGGCCCTCCCAGGTCCCTAGTCCCCTCCCATGTCCCCAGTCCCCTCCCCAGTGCCTGCCCCTCCCATGTCCCCAGTCCCCTCCCATGTCCTCAGTCCCCTCCCAAGTCCCAGACCCTGCCATGTTCCCAGTCCCCACCCCTCCCATGTAACCAGTCCCCTCCCCCTCCCATGTCCACAGTCCCCTCCCAACTGCCTGCCCCTCCCAAGTCCCTGCCGCTCCCAAGTCCCTAGTCCCCTCCCATGTCCCCAGTCCCTTCCCAAGTCCCTGCCCCTCCTAAGTCCCTGCCCCTCCCTGGTTCCAAGTCCCCTCCCAAGTCCCTGCGTCTCCAATGTCCCCAGTCCCCTCCCCAGTCCCTGCCCCTCCCAAGTCCTGCCCCTCCCATGTCCCTAGTCCCCTCCCATGTCCCCAGTTTCCTCCCAAGTCCCCTGCCCCTCCCAAGTCCCTGCCCCTCCCAAGTCCCTAGTCCTCTCCCATGTCCCCAGTCCCCTCCCCAGTCCCTGCCCCTCCCAAATCCCTGCCCCTCCCATTCCAGCAGTCCCCTCCCATGTCCCCAGTCCCCTCCCAGGTCCCTGCCCCTCCCATGTTCCCTGTCCCCTCCCCAGTCCCTGCCCCTCCCATGTCCCCATTCGCCTCCCAACTGCCTGCCCCTCCCAAGTCCCTGCCCTTCCCATTTGCCCAGTCCCCTCCCCAGTCCCTGCCCCTCCCATGTTCCCAGTCCCCTCCCCAGTCCCTGCCCCTCCCATGTCCAAAGTCCCCTCCCAAGTACCCAGTCCCCTCCCAACTGCCTACCCCTCCCAAGTACCTGCCCCTCCCAAGTCCTCTCCCATGTCCCCAGTCCCCTCCCAACTGCCTGCCCCTCCCAAGCCCCTAGTCCCCTCCCATGTCCCCCGTCCCTTCCCAAGTCCCTGCCCCCTTGCAAGTCCCTGCCCCTCCCAGGTTCCAAGTCCCCTCCCAAGTCCCTGCCCCTCCCAAGTCCCTGCCTCTCCCAGGTCCCAAATGTCCTCCCAAGTCCCTGCCCCTCTCATGTTCCCAGTCCCCACCCCAGTCATTGCCCCTCCCATGTCCACAGTCCCCTCCCAAGTCCCTGGCCCTCCCAAGTCCCTAGTCCCTTCCCATGTCCCCAGTCCCCTCCCAAGTCCCTGCCCCTCCCATGTCCCCAGTCCCCTCCCCCAGTCCCTGCCCCTCCCCAAATCCCTGCCCACTCCCATGCTAGCAGTCCCCTCCTATGTCCCCAGTCCCCTCCCAGGTTCCTGCCCCTCCCATGTTCCCTGTCTTCTCCCCACTCCCTGCCCCTCCCATGTCCCCAGTCCCCTCCAAACTGCCTGCCCCTCCCAATTCCCTGGCCCTCCCAAGTCCCCTAGTCCCTTCCCATGTCCGCAGTCCCCTCCCAAGTCCCTGCCCCTCCCATGTCAACTGTCTGCCCCTCCCCAGTTCCTGCCCCTCCCATGTTCCCTGTCCCCTCCCCAGTCCCTGCCCCTCCCATATCCCATTCGCCTCCCAACTGCCTGCCCCTCCCAAGTCCCTGCCCCTCCCATGTTCCCAGTCCCCTCCCCAGTCCCTGCCCCTCCCATGTCCCCAGTCCCCTCCCAAGTACCCAGTCCCCCTTCCCAGTCCCTGCCCCTCCCATGTCCCCAGTCCCCTCCCAAGTACCCAGTCCCCTCCCCAGTCCCTGCCCCTCCCATGTCCACAGTCCCCTCCCAAATCCCTGCCCCTCCCATGCCAGCAGTCCCCTCCTATGTCCCCAGTCCCCTCCCAGGTCCCTGCCCCTCCCATATTCCCTGTCCCCTCCCCAGTCCCTGCCCCTCCCATGTCCCCAGTCCCCTCCCAACTTCCTGCCCCACCCATGTCCCCAGTCCCCCTCCCAAGTCCCCAGTCCCCTCCCAAGTCCCTGCCCCTCCCATGTCCCCAGTCCCCTCCCAACTGCCTGCCCCTCCCAATTCCCTGGCCCTCCCAAGTCCCTAGTCCCTTCCCATGTCCCCAGTCCCCACCCAAGTCCCTGGCCCCTCCCATATCAACTGCCTGCCCCTCCCCAGTCCCTTCCCCTCCCATGTCCTCAGTCCCCTCCCCAGTCCCTGCCCCTCCCAAATCCCTGCCCCTCCCATGCCAGCAGTCCCCTCCCATGTCCCCACTCCCCTCCCAGGTCCCTGCCCCTCCCATGTTCCCTGTCCCCTCCCCAATCCCTGCCCCTCCCATATCCCCATTCGCCTCCCAACTGCCTGCCCCTCCAGAGTCCCTGCCCTCCCATGTTCCCAGTCCCCTCCCATGTCCCCAGTCCCCTCCCAAGTACCCAGTCTCCTCCCAAGTCCCTACCCCTCCCATTTCCCCAGTCCCCTCCCCAGTCCCTGCCCCTCCCAAGTCCCCAGTCCCTTCCCAATTCCCCAGGCCCCTCCCAAGTACCTGACCCTCCCATGTTCCCAGTCCCCGCCCCTCCCATGTCCACAGTCCTCACCGAAGTCACTGCCCCTCCCATGTCCCCAGTCCCCTCCCAACTGCCTGCCCCTCCCAAGTCCCTGCCCCTCCCAAGTCCCTAGTCCCCTCCCATGTCCCCAGTCCCTTCCCAAGTCCCTGCCCATCCCAAGTCCCTGCCCCTCCCAGGTCCCAAGTCCCCTCCCAAGTCCCTGCGCCTCCCATGTCCCCAGTCCCCTCCCAACTGCCTGCCCCTCCCAATTCCCTGGCCCTCCCAAGTCCCTAGTCCCTTCCCATGTCCCCAGTCCCCTCCCAAGTCCCTGCCGCTCCCATATCAACTGCCTGCCCCTCCCCAGTCCCTGCCCCTCCCATGTCCTCAGTCCCCTCCCCAGTCCCTGCCCCTCCCAAATCCCTGCCCCTCCCATGCCAGCAGTCCCCTCCCATGTCCCCACTCCCCTCCCAGGTCCCAGCCCCTCCCATGTTCCAAGTCCCCTCCCAAGTCCCTGCCCCTCCCAAGTCCCTGCCCCTCCCAGGTTCCAAGTCCCCTCCCAAGTCCCTGCCCCTCCCAAGTCCCTGCCCCTCCCAGGTCCCAAATTTTCTCCCAAGTCCCTGCCCCTCTCATGTTCCCAGTCCCCACCCCAGTCATTGCCCCTCCCATGTCCACAGTCCCCTCCCAAGTCCCTGGCCCTCCCAAGTCCCTAGTCCCTTCCCATGTCCCCAGTCCCCTCCCAAGTCCCTGCCCCTCCCATGTCCCCAGTCCCCTCCCAGGTCCCTGCCCCTCCCATGTTCCCTGTCTTCTCCCCACTCCCTGCCCCTCCCATGTCCCCAGTCCCCTCCCAACTGCCTGCCCCTCCCAAGTCCCTGCACCTCCCAAGTCCCCAGTCCCTTCCCAATTCCCCAGGCCCCTCCCAAGTACCTGACCCTCCCATGTTCCCAGTCCCCTCCCCAGTCCCTGCCCCTCACATGTCCACAGTCCCCACAGAAGTCACTGCCCCTCCCATGTCCCCAGTCCCCTCCCAACTGCCTGCCCCTCCCAAGTCCCTGCCCCTCCCAAGTCCCTAGTCCCCTCCCATGTCCCCAGTCCCTTCCCAAGTCCCTGCCCATCCCAAGTCCCTGCCCCTCCCAGGTCCCAAGTCCCCTCCCAAGTCCCTGCGCCTCCCATGTCCCCAGTCCCCTCTCCAGTCCCTGCCCCTCCCAAGTCCCTGCCCCTCCCGTGTCCCCAGTCCCCTCCCCAGTCCCTACCCCTCCCAAGTCCCTGCCCCTCCCATGTCCCCAGTCCCCTCCCAACTGCCTGCCCCTCCCAAGTCCCTGGCCCTCCCAAGTCCCTAGTCCCTTCCCATGTCCCCACTCCCCTCCCAAGTCCCTGCCCCTCCCATGTCCCCAGTCCCCTCCACAGTCCCTGCCCCTCCCAAGTCCCTGCCCCTCCCATGTTCCCAGGCCCCTCCCCAGTCCCTGCCCCTGCCATGTCCACAGTCCCCTCCCAAGTCCCTGCCCCTCCCATATCCCTATCCCCTCCCAACTGCCTGCCCCTCCCAAGCCCCTGGCCCTCCCACGTTCCTAGTCCCTTCCCTTGTCCCCAGTCCCCTCCCCAGTCCCTGCCCCTCCCAAATCCCTGCCCCTCCCATGCCAGCAGTCCACTCCCATGTCCCCAGTCCCCTCCCAGGTCCCTGCCCCTCCCATGTTCCCTGTCCCCTCCCCACTCCCTGCCCCTCCCATGTCCCCAGTCCCCTCCCAACTGCCTCCCCTCCCATTTCCCCAGTCCCCTCCCCAGTCCCTGCCCCTCCCAAGTCCCCACTCCCTTCCCAAGTCCCCAGGCCCCTCCCAAGTCCCTGACCCTCCCATGTTCCCAGTTCCCTCTCCAGTCCCTGCCCCTCCCATGTCCCCAGTCCCCTCCCAAGTCCCCAGTCCCCTCCCAAGTCCCTGCCCCTCCCATGTTCCCAGTCCCCTCCAAACTGCCTACCCCTCCCAAGTACCTGCCCCTCCCAAGTCCACTCCCATGTCCCCAGTCCCCTCCCAACTGCCTGCCCCTCCCAAGTCCCTGGCCCTCCCAGGTCCCTAGTCCTCTCCCATGTCCCCAGTCCCTTCCCAAGTCCCTGCCCCTCCCAAGTCCCTGCCCCTCCCAGGTCCTAAGTCCTCTCCCAAGTCCCTGCCCCTCCCATGTCCCCAGTCCCCTCCCAACTGCCTACCCCTCCCAAGTACCTGCCCCTTCCAAGTCCTCTCCCATGTCCCCAGTCCCCTCCCAACTGCCTGCCCCTCCCAAGTCCCTAGTCCCCTCCCATGTCCCCCGTCCCTTCCCAAGTCCCTGCCCCTCCCAAGTCCCTGCCCCTCCCAGGTTCCAAGTCCCCTCCCAAGTCCCTGCCCCTCCCAAGTCCCTGCCCCTCCCAGGTCCCAAATTTTCTCCCAAGTCCCTGCCCCTCTCATGTTCCCAGTCCCCACCCCAGTCATTGCCCCTCCCATGTCCACAGTCCCCTCCCAAGTCCCTGGCCCTCCCAAGTCCCTAGTCCCTTCCCATGTCCCCAGTCCCCTCCCAAGTCCCTGACCCTCCCATGTCCCCAGTCCCCTCCCAACTGCCTGCCCCTCCCAATTCCATGGCCCTCCCAAGTCCCTAGTCCTCTCCCATGTCCCCAGTCCCCTCCCCAGTCCCTGCCCCTCCCAAATCCCTGCCCCTCCCATGCCAGCAGTCCCCTCCCATGTCCCCAGTCCCCTCCCAGGTCCCTGCCCCTCCCATGTTCCCTGTCCCCTCCCCAGTCCCTGCCCCTCCCATGTCCCCATTCGCCTCCCAACTGCCTGCCCCTCCCAAGTCCCTGCCCTTCCCATTTGCCCAGTCCCCTCCCCAGTCCCTGCCCCTCCCATGTTCCCAGTCCCCTCCCCAGTCCCTGCCCCTCCCATGTCCAAAGTCCCCTCCCAAGTACCCAGTCTCCTCCCAAGTCCCTGCCCCTCCCATGTCCACAGTCCCCTCCCAAGTCACTGCCCCTCCCATGTCCCCAGTCCCCTCCCAACTGCCTACCCCTCCCAAGTACCTGCCCCTCCCAAGTCCTCTCCCATGTCCCCAGTCCCCTCCCAACTGCCTGCCCCTCCCAAGTCCCTAGTCCCCTCCCATGTCCCCCGTCCCTTCCCAAGTCCCTGCCCCTCCCAAGTCCCTGCCCCTCCCAGGTTCCAAGTCCCCTCCCAAGTCCCTGCCCCTCCCAAGTCCCTGCCCCTCCCAGGTCCCAAATTTTCTCCCAAGTCCCTGCCCCTCTCATGTTCCCAGTCCCCACCCCAGTCATTGCCCCTCCCATGTCCACAGTCCCCTCCCAAGTCCCTGGCCCTCCCAAGTCCCTAGTCCCTTCCCATGTCCCCAGTCCCCTCCCAAGTCCCTGCCCCTCCCATGTCCCCAGTCCCCTCCCAGGTCCCTGCCCCTCCCATGTTCCCTGTCTTCTCCCCACTCCCTGCCCCTCCCATGTCCCAAGTCCCCTCCCAACTGCCTGCCCCTCCCAAGTCCCTGCACCTCCCATGTTCCCAGTCCCCTCCCCAGTCTCTGCCCCTCCCATGTCCCCAGTCCCCTCCCAAGTCCCCAGTCCCCTCCCAAGTCCCTGCCCCTCCCATGTCCCCAGTCCCCTCCCAACTACCTGCCCCTCCCAATTCCCTGGCCCTCCCAAGTCCCTAGTCCCTTCCCATGTCCGCAGTCCCCTCCCAAGTCCCTGCCCCTCCCATGTCAACTGTCTGCCCCTCCCCAGTTCCTGCCCCTCCCATGTTCCCTGTCCCCTCCCCAGTCCCTGCCCCTCCCATATCCCCATTCGCCTCCCAACTGCCTGCCCCTCCAGAGTCCCTGCCCCTCCCATGTTCCCAGTCCCCTCCCCAGTCCCTGCCCCTCCCATGTCCCCAGTCCCCTCCCAAGTACCCAGTCCCCTCCCCAGTCCCTGCCCCTCCCATGTCCACAGTCCCCTCCCAATTCACTGCCCCTCCCATGTCCCCAGTCCCCTCCCAACTGCCTATCCCTCCCAAGTACCTGCCCCTCCCAAGTCCTCTCCCATGTCCCCAGTCCCCTCCCAACTGCCTGCCCCTACCAATCCCTGGCCCTCCCAGGTCCCAAGTCCCCTCCCAGGTCCCTGCCCCTCCCATATTCCCTGTCCCCTCCCCAGTCCCTGCCCCTCCCATGTCCCCAGTCCCCTCCCAACTTCCTGCCCCTCCCATGTCCCCAGTCCCCTCCCAAGTCCCCAGTCCCCTCCCAAGTCCCTGCCCCTCCCATGTCCCCAGTCACCTCCCAACTGCCTGCCCCTCCCAATTCCCTGGCCCTCCCAAGTCCCTAGTCCCTTCCCATGTCCCCAGTCCCCTCCCAAGTCCCTGCCCCTCCCATATCAACTGCCTGCCCCTCCCCAGTCCCTGCCCCTCCCATGTTACCAGTCCCCTCCCCAGTCCCTGCCCCTCCCAAATCCCTGCCCCTCCCATGCCAGCAGTCCCCTCCCATGTCCCCACTCCCCTCCCAGGTCCCTGCCCCTCCCATGTTCCCTGTCCCCTCCCCAGTCCCTGCCCCTCCCATATCCCCATTCGCCTCCCAACTGCCTGCCCCTCCAGAGTCCCTGCCCCTCCCATGTTCCCAGTCCCCTCCCCAGTCCCTGCCCCTCCCATGTCCCCAGTCCCCTCCCAAGTACCCAGACTCCTCCCAAGTCCCTGCCCCTCCCATGTTTCCAGTCCCCTCCCCAGTCCCTACCCCTCCCATTTCCCCAGTCCCCTCCCCAGTCCCTGACCCTCCCATGTTCCCAGTCCCCTCCCCAGTCCCTGCCCCTCACATGTCCACAGTCCCCACCGAAGTCACTGCCCCTCCCATGTCCCCAGTCCCCTCCCAACTGCCTGCCCCTCCCAAGTCCCTGCCCCTCCCAAGTCCCTAGTCCCCTCCCATGTCCCCAGTCCCTTCCCAAGTCCCTGCCCATCCCAAGTCCCTGCCCCTCCCAGGTCCCAAGTCCCCTCCCAAGTCCCTGCGCCTCCCATGTCCCCAGTCCCCTCTCCAGTCCCTGCCCCTCCCAAGTCCCTGCCCCTCCCGTGTCCCCAGTCCCCTCCCAGTCCCTTCCCCTCCCAAGTCCCTAGTCCCCTCCCATGTCCCCAGTCCCCTCCCCAGTCCCTGCCCCTCCCAAGTCCCTGCCCCTCCCAACTGCCTACCCCTCCCAAGTCCCTGGCCCTCCCAAGTCCCTAGTCCCTTCCCATGTCCCCACGCCCCTCCCAAGTCCCTGCCCCTCCCATGTCCCCAGTCCCCTCCCCAGTCCCTGCCCCTCCCAAGTCCCTGCCCCTCCCATGTCCACAGTCCCCTCCCAAGTCACTGCCCCTCCCATGTCCCCAGTCCCCTCCCAACTCCCTCTCCCTACCAATCCCTGGCCCTCCCAGGTCCCTAGTCCCCTCCCATGTCCCCAGTCCCCTCCCCAGTGCCTGCCCCTCCCATGTCCCCAGTCCCCTCCCATGTCCTCAGTCCCCTCCCAAGTCCCAGACCCTGCCATGTTCCCAGACCCCACCCCTCCCATGTTACCAGTCCCCTCCCCCTCCCATGTCCACAGTCCCCTCCCAACTGCCTGCCCCTCCCAAGTCCCTGCCGCTCCCAAGTCCCTAGTCCCCTCCCATGTCCCCAGTCCCTTCCCAAGTCCCTGCCCCTCCTAAGTCCCTGCCCCTCCCTGGTTCCAAGTCCCCTCCCAAGTCCCTGCGTCTCCCATGTCCCCAGTTTCCTCCCAAGTCCCTGCCCCTCCCAAGTCCCTGCCCCTCCCAGGTTCCAAGTCCCCTCCCAAGTCCCTGCCCCTCCCATGTCCACAGTCCCCTCCCAAGTCCCTGCCCCTCCCATGTCCCCAGTCCCCTCCCAACTGCCTGCCCCTCCCAAGTCCCTAGTCCTCTCCCATGTCCCCAGTCCCCTCCCCTCCCAAATCCCTGCCCCTCCCATGCCAGCAGTCCCCTCCCATGTCCCCAGTCCCCTCCCCAGTCCCTGCCCCTCCCATGTCCCCATTCGCCTCCCAACTGCCTGCCCCTCCCAAGTCCCTGCCCCTCCCATTTGCCCAGTCCCCTCCCCAGTCCCTGCCCCTCCCATGTTCCCAGTCCCCTCCCCAGTCCCTGCCACTCCCATGTCCACAGTCCCCTCCCAAGTACCTGCCCCTCCCAAGTCCTCTCCCATGTCCCCAGTCCCCTCCCAACTGCCTGCCCTTCCGAAGTCCCTGCCGCTCCCAAGTCCCTAGTCCCCTCCCATGTCCCCCGTCCCTTCCCAAGTCCCTGCCCCTCCCAAGTCCCTGCCCCTCCCAGGTTCCAAGTCCCCTCCCAAGTCCCTGCCCCTCTCATGTTCCCAGTCCCCACCCCAGTCATTGCCCCTCCCATGTCCACAGTCCCCTCCCAAGTCCCTGGCCCTCCCAAGTCCCTAGTCCCTTCCCATGTCCCCAGTCACCCCCAAGTCCCTGCCCCTCCCATGTCCCCAGTCCCCTCCCCAGTCCCTGCCCCTCCCAAATCCCTGCCCCTCCCATGCTAGCAGTCCCCTCCTATGTCCCCAGTCCACTCCCAGGTCCCTGCCCCTCCCATGTTCCCTGTCTTCTCCCCACTCCCTGCCCCTCCCATGTCCCCAGTCCCCTCCCAACTGCCTGCCCCTCCCAAGTCCCTGCACCTCCCAAGTCCCCAGTCCCTTCCCAAGTCCCCAGTCCCCTGCCAAGTCCCTGACCCTCCCATGTTCCCAGTCCCCTCCCCAGTCTCTGCCACTCCCATGTCCCCAGTCCCCTCCCAAGTCCCCAGTCCCCTCCCAAGTCCCTGCCCCTCCCATGTCCCCAGTCCCCTCCCAACTGCCTGCCCCTCCCAATTCCCTGCCCCTCCCATGTTCCCTGTCCCTGCCCCTCCCATATCCCCATTCGCCTCCCAACTGCCTGCCCCTCCCAAGTCCCTGCCCCTCCCATGTTCCCAGTCCCCTCCCCAGTACCTGCCCCTCCCATGTCCCCTGTCCCCTCCCCAGTCCCTGCCCCTCCCAAATCCCTGCCCCTCCCATGCCAGCAGTCCCCTCCTATGTCCCCAGTCCCCTCCCAGGTACCTGCCCCTCCCATATTCCCTGTCCCCTCCCCAGTCCCTGCCCCTCCCATGTCCCCAGTCCCCTCCCAACTGCCTGCCCCTCCCAATTCCCTGGCCCTCCCAAGTCCCTAGTCCCTTCCCATGTCCCCAGTCCACTCCCAAGTCCCTGCCCCTCCCATGTCAACTGCCTGCCCCTCCCCAGTCCCTGCCCCTCCCATGTCCCCAGTCCCCTCCCCAGTCCCTGCCCCTCCCAAATCCCTGCCCCTCCCATGCCAGCAGTCCCCTCCCATGTCCCCACTCCCCTCCCAGGTCCCTGCCCCTCCCATGTTCCCTGTCCCCTCCCCAGTCCCTGCCCCTCCCATATCCCCAGTCCCCTCCCAAGTACCCAGTCTCCTCCCAAGTCCCTGCCCCTCCCATGTTTCCAGTCCCCTCCCCAGTCCCTACCCCTCCCATGTCCCCAGTCCCCTCCCAACTGCCTCCCCTCCCATTTCCCCAGTCCCCTCCCCAGTCCCTGCCCCTCCCAAGTCCCCACTCCCTTCCCAAGTCCCCAGGCCCCTCCCAAGTCCCTGACCCTCCCATGTTCCCAGTTCCCTCTCCAGTCCCTGCCCCTCCCATGTCCCCAGTCCCCTCCCAAGTCCCCAGTCCCCTCCCAAGTCCCTGCCCCTCCCATGTTCCCAGTCCCCTCCAAACTGCCTACCCCTCCCAAGTACCTGCCCCTCCCAAGTCCACTCCCATGTCCCCAGTCCCCTCCCAACTGCCTGCCCCTCCCAAGTCCCTGGCCCTCCCAGGTCCCTAGTCCTCTCCCATGTCCCCAGTCCCTTCCCAAGTCCCTGCCCCTCCCAAGTCCCTGCCCCTCCCAGGTCCCAAGTCCTCTCCCAAGTCCCTGCCCCTCCCATGTCCCCAGTCCCCTCCCAACTGCCTGCCCCTCCCAATTCCATGGCCCTCCCAAGTCCCTAGTCCTCTCCCATGTCCCCAGTCCCCTCCCCAGTCCCTGCCCCTCCCAAATCCCTGCCCCTCCCATGCCAGCAGTCCCCTCCCATGTCCCCAGTCCCCTCCCAGGTCCCTGCCCCTCCCATGTTCCCTGTCCCCTCCCCAATCCCTGCCCCTCCCATGTCCCCATTCGCCTCCCAACTGCCTGCCCCTCCCAAGTCCCTGCCCTTCCCATTTGCCCAGTCCCCTCCCCAGTCCCTGCCCCTCCCATGTTCCCAGTCCCCTCCCCAGTCCCTGCCCCTCCCATGTCCAAAGTCCCCTCCCAAGTACCCAGTCTCCTCCCAAGTCCCTGCCCCTCCCATGTCCACAGTCCCCTCCCAAGTCACTGCCCCTCCCATGTCCCCAGTCCCCTCCCAACTGCCTACCCCTCCCAAGTACCTGCCCCTTCCAAGTCCTCTCCCATGTCCCCAGTCCCCTCCCAACTGCCTGCCCCTCCCAAGTCCCTAGTCCCCTCCCATGTCCCCCGTCCCTTCCCAAGTCCCTGCCCCTCCCAAGTCCCTGCCCCTCCCAGGTTCCAAGTCCCCTCCCAAGTCCCTGCCCCTCCCAAGTCCCTGCCCCTCCCAGGTCCCAAATTTTCTCCCAAGTCCCTGCCCCTCTCATGTTCCCAGTCCCCACCCCAGTCATTGCCCCTCCCATGTCCACAGTCCCCTCCCAAGTCCCTGGCCCTCCCAAGTCCCTAGTCCCTTCCCATGTCCCCAGTCCCCTCCCAAGTCCCTGCCCCTCCCATGTCCCCAGTCCCCTCCCAACTGCCTGCCCCTCCCAATTCCATGGCCCTCCCAAGTCCCTAGTCCTCTCCCATGTCCCCAGTCCCCTCCCCAGTCCCTGCCCCTCCCAAATCCCTGCCCCTCCCATGCCAGCAGTCCCCTCCCATGTCCCCAGTCCCCTCCCAGGTCCCTGCCCCTCCCATGTTCCCTGTCCCCTCCCCAGTCCCTGCCCCTCCCATGTCCCCATTCGCCTCCCAACTGCCTGCCCCTCCCAAGTCCCTGCCCTTCCCATTTGCCCAGTCCCCTCCCCAGTCCCTGCCCCTCCCATGTTCCCAGTCCCCTCCCCAGTCCCTGCCCCTCCCATGTCCAAAGTCCCCTCCCAAGTACCCAGTCTCCTCCCAAGTCCCTGCCCCTCCCATGTCCACAGTCCCCTCCCAAGTCACTGCCCCTCCCATGTCCCCAGTCCCCTCCCAACTGCCTACCCCTCCCAAGTACCTGCCCCTCCCAAGTCCTCTCCCATGTCCCCAGTCCCCTCCCAACTGCCTGCCCCTCCCAAGTCCCTAGTCCCCTCCCATGTCCCCCGTCCCTTCCCAAGTCCCTGCCCCTCCCAAGTCCCTGCCCCTCCCAGGTTCCAAGTCCCCTCCCAAGTCCCTGCCCCTCCCAAGTCCCTGCCCCTCCCAGGTCCCAAATTTTCTCCCAAGTCCCTGCCCCTCTCATGTTCCCAGTCCCCACCCCAGTCATTGCCCCTCCCATGTCCACAGTCCCCTCCCAAGTCCCTGGCCCTCCCAAGTCCCTAGTCCCTTCCCATGTCCCCAGTCCCCTCCCCAGTTCCTGCCCCTCCCATGTCCCCAGTCCCCTCCCAGGTCCCTGCCCCTCCCATGTTCCCTGTCTTCTCCCCACTCCCTGCCCCTCCCATGTCCCAAGTCCCCTCCCAACTGCCTGCCCCTCCCAAGTCCCTGCACCTCCCAAGTCCCCAATCCCTTCCCAAGTACCCAGTCCCCTCCCAAGTCCCTGCCCCTCCCATGTTCCCAGTCCCCTCCCCAGTCTCTGCCCCTCCCATGTCCCCAGTCCCCTCCCAAGTCCCCAGTCCCCTCCCAAGTCCCTGCCCCTCCCATGTCCCCAGTCCCCTCCCAACTGCCTGCCCCTCCAAATTCCCTGGCCCTCCCAAGTCCCTAGTCCCTTCCCATGTCCGCAGTCCCCTCCCAAGTCCCTGCCCCTCCCATGTCAACTGTCTGCCCCTCCCCAGTTCCTGCCCCTCCCATGTTCCCTGTCCCCTCCCCAGTCCCTGCCCCTCCCATATCCCCATTCGCCTCCCAACTGCCTGCCCCTCCAGAGTCCCTGCCCCTCCCATGTTCCCAGTCCCCTCCCCAGTCCCTGCCCCTCCCATGTCCCCAGTCCCCTCCCAAGTACCCAGTCCCCTCCCCAGTCCCTGCCCCTCCCATGTCCACAGTCCCCTCCCAATTCACTGCCCCTCCCATGTCCCCAGTCCCCTCCCAACTGCCTGCCCCTACCAATCCCTGGCCCTCCCAGGTCCCAAGTCCCCTCCCAGGTCCCTGCCCCTCCCATATTCCCTGTCCCCTCCCCAGTCCCTGCCCCTCCCATGTCCCCAGTCCCCTCCCAACTTCCTGCCCCTCCCATGTCCCCAGTCCCCTCCCAAGTCCCCAGTCCCCTCCCAAGTCCCTGCCCCTCCCATGTCCCCAGTCACCTCCCAACTGCCTGCCCCTCCCAATTCCCTGGCCCTCCCAAGTCCCTAGTCCCTTCCCATGTCCCCAGTCCCCTCCCAAGTCCCTGCCCCTCCCATATCAACTGCCTGCCCCTCCCCAGTCCCTGCCCCTCCCATGTTCCCAGTCCCCTCCCCAGTCCCTGCCCCTCCCAAATCCCTGCCCCTCCCATGCCAGCAGTCCCCTTTCATGTCCCCACTCCCCTCCCAGGTCCCTGCCCCTCCCATGTTCCCTGTCCCCTCCCCAGTCCCTGCCCCTCCCATATCCCCATTCGCCTCCCAACTGCCTGCCCCTCCAGAGTCCCTGCCCCTCCCATGTTCCCAGTCCCCTCCCCAGTCCCTGCCCCTCCCATGTCCCCAGTCCCCTCCCAAGTACCCAGACTCCTCCCAAGTCCCTGCCCCTCCCATGTTTCCAGTCCCCTCCCCAGTCCCTACCCCTCCCATTTCCCCAGTCCCCTCCCCAGTCCCTGACCCTCCCATGTTCCCAGTCCCCTCCCCAGTCCCTGCCCCTCACATGTCCACAGTCCCCACCTAAGTCACTGCCCCTCCCATGTCCCCAGTCCCCTCCCAACTGCCTGCCCCTCCCAAGTCCCTGCCCCTCCCAAGTCCCTAGTCCCCTCCCATGTCCCCAGTCCCTTCCCAAGTCCCTGCCCATCCCAAGTCCCTGCCCCTCCCAGGTCCCAAGTCCCCTCCCAAGTCCCTGCGCCTCCCATGTCCCCAGTCCCCTCTCCAGTCCCTGCCCCTCCCAAGTCCCTGCCCCTCCCGTGTCCCCAGTCCCCTCCCAGTCCCTTCCCCTCCCAAGTCCCTAGTCCCCTCCCATGTCCCCAGTCCCCTCCCCAGTCCCTGCCCCTCCCAAGTCCCTGCCCCTCCCAACTGCCTACCCCTCCCAAGTCCCTGGCCCTCCCAAGTCCCTAGTCCCTTCCCATGTCCCCACGCCCCTCCCAAGTCCCTGCCCCTCCCATGTCCCCAGTCCCCTCCCCAGTCCCTGCCCCTCCCAAGTCCCTGCCCCTCCCATGTCCACAGTCCCCTCCCAAGTCACTGCCCCTCCCATGTCCCCAGTCCCCTCCCAACTCCCTCTCCCTACCAATCCCTGGCCCTCCCAGGTCCCTAGTCCCCTCCCATGTCCCCAGTCCCCTCCCCAGTGCCTGCCCCTCCCATGTCCCCAGTCCCCTCCCATGTCCTCAGTCCCCTCCCAAGTCCCAGACCCTGCCATGTTCCCAGTCCCCACCCCTCCCATGTTACCAGTCCCCTCTCCCTCCCATGTCCACAGTCCCCTCCCAACTGCCTGCCCCTCCCAAGTCCCTGCCGCTCCCAAGTCCCTAGTCCCCTCCCATGTCCCCAGTCCCTTCCCAAGTCCCTGCGCCTCCTAAGTCCCTGCCCCTCCCTGGTTCCAAGTCCCCTCCCAAGTCCCTGCGTCTCCCATGTCCCCAGTTTCCTCCCAAGTCCCTGCCCCTCCCAAGTCCCTGCCCCTCCCAGGTTCCAAGTCCCCTCCCAAGTCCCTGCCCCTCCCATGTCCACAGTCCCCTCCCAAGTCCCTGCCCCTCCCATGTCCCCAGTCCCCTCCCAACTGCCTGCCCCTCCCAAGTCCCTAGTCCTCTCCCATGTCCCCAGTCCCCTCCCCTCCCAAATCCCTGCCCCTCCCATGCCAGCAGTCCCCTCCCATGTCCCCAGTCCCCTCCCCAGTCCCTGCCCCTCCCATGTCCCCATTCGCCTCCCAACTGCCTGCCCCTCCCAAGTCCCTGCCCCTCCCATTTGCCCAGTCCCCTCCCCAGTCCCTGCCCCTCCCATGTTCCCAGTCCCCTCCCCAGTCCCTGCCACTCCCATGTCCACAGTCCCCTCCCAAGTACCTGCCCCTCCCAAGTCCTCTCCCATGTCCCCAGTCCCCTCCCAACTGCCTGCCCTTCCGAAGTCCCTGCCGCTCCCAAGTCCCTAGTCCCCTCCCATGTCCCCCGTCCCTTCCCAAGTCCCTGCCCCTCCCAAGTCCCTGCCCCTCCCAGGTTCCAAGTCCCCTCCCAAGTCCCTGCCCCTCTCATGTTCCCAGTCCCCACCCCAGTCATTGCCCCTCCCATGTCCACAGTCCCCTCCCAAGTCCCTGGCCCTCCCAAGTCCCTAGTCCCTTCCCATGTCCCCAGTCACCCCCAAGTCCCTGCCCCTCCCATGTCCCCAGTCCCCTCCCCAGTCCCTGCCCCTCCCAAATCCCTGCCCCTCCCATGCTAGCAGTCCCCTCCTATGTCCCCAGTCCACTCCCAGGTCCCTGCCCCTCCCATGTTCCCTGTCTTCTCCCCACTCCCTGCCCCTCCCATGTCCCCAGTCCCCTCCCAACTGCCTGCCCCTCCCAAGTCCCTGCACCTCCCAAGTCCCCAGTCCCTTCCCAAGTCCCCAGTCCCCTGCCAAGTCCCTGACCCTCCCATGTTCCCAGTCCCCTCCCCAGTCTCTGCCACTCCCATGTCCCCAGTCCCCTCCCAAGTCCCCAGTCCCCTCCCAAGTCCCTGCCCCTCCCATGTCCCCAGTCCCCTCCCAACTGCCTGCCCCTCCCAATTCCCTGCCCCTCCCATGTTCCCTGTCCCTGCCCCTCCCATATCCCCATTCGCCTCCCAACTGCCTGCCCCTCCCAAGTCCCTGCCCCTCCCATGTTCCCAGTCCCCTCCCCAGTACCTGCCCCTCCCATGTCCCCTGTCCCCTCCCCAGTCCCTGCCCCTCCCAAATCCCTGCCCCTCCCATGCCAGCAGTCCCCTCCTATGTCCCCAGTCCCCTCCCAGGTACCTGCCCCTCCCATATTCCCTGTCCCCTCCCCAGTCCCTGCCCCTCCCATGTCCCCAGTCCCCTCCCAACTGCCTGCCCCTCCCAATTCCCTGGCCCTCCCAAGTCCCTAGTCCCTTCCCATGTCCCCAGTCCACTCCCAAGTCCCTGCCCCTCCCATGTCAACTGCCTGCCCCTCCCCAGTCCCTGCCCCTCCCATGTCCCCAGTCCCCTCCCCAGTCCCTGCCCCTCCCAAATCCCTGCCCCTCCCATGCCAGCAGTCCCCTCCCATGTCCCCACTCCCCTCCCAGGTCCCTGCCCCTCCCATGTTCCCTGTCCCCTCCCCAGTCCCTGCCCCTCCCATATCCCCAGTCCCCTCCCAAGTACCCAGTCTCCTCCCAAGTCCCTGCCCCTCCCATGTTTCCAGTCCCCTCCCCAGTCCCTACCCCTCCCATGTCCACAGACCCCTCCCAAGTCACTGCCCCTCCCATGTCCCCAGTCCCCTCCCAACTGCCTATCCCTCCCAAGTACCTGCACCTCCAAAGTCCACTCCCATATCCCCAGTCCCCTCCCAACTGCCTGCCCCTACCAATCCCTGGCCCTCCCAGTTCCCTAGTCCCCTCCCATGTCCCTGCCCCTCCCATGTTCCCAGGCCCCTCCCCAGTCCCTGCCCCTGCCATGTCCACAGTCCCCTCCCAAGTCTCTGCCCCTCCCATGTCCCTATCCCCTCCCAACTGCCTGCCCCTCCCAAGCCCCTGGCCCTCCCAGGTCCCTAGTCCCCTCCCATGTCCCCAGTCCCCTCCCCAGTGCCTGCCCCTCCCATGTCCCCAGTCCCCTCCCATGTCCTCAGTCCCCTCCCAAGTCCCAGACCCTGCCATGTTCCCAGTCCCCACCCCTCCCATGTAACCAGTCCCCTCCCCCTCCCATGTCCACAGTCCCCTCCCAACTGCCTGCCCCTCCCAAGTCCCTGCCGCTCCCAAGTCCCTAGTCCCCTCCCATGTCCCCAGTCCCTTCCCAAGTCCTTGCCCCTCCTAAGTCCCTGCCCCTCCCTGGTTCCAAGTCCCCTCCCAAGTCCCTGCGTCTCCAATGTCCCCAGTCCCCTCCCCAGTCCCTGCCCCTCCCAAGTCCCTGCCCCTCCCATGTCCCTAGTCCCCTCCCATGTCCCCAGTTTCCTCCCAAGTCCCTGCCCCTCCCAAGTCCCTGCCCCTCCCAAGTCCCTAGTCCTCTCCCATGTCCCCAGTCCCCTCCCCAGTCCCTGCCCCTCCCAAATCCCTGCCCCTCCCATTCCAGCAGTCCCCTCCCATGTCCCCAGTCCCCTCCCAGGTCCCTGCCCCTCCCATGTTCCCTGTCCCCTCCCCAGTCCCTGCCCCTCCCATGTCCCCATTCGCCTCCCAACTGCCTGCCCCTCCCAAGTCCCTGCCCTTCCCATTTGCCCAGTCCCCTCCCCAGTCCCTGCCCCTCCCATGTTCCCAGTCCCCTCCCCAGTCCCTGCCCCTCCCATGTCCAAAGTCCCCTCCCAAGTACCCAGTCTCCTCCCAAGTCCCTGCCCCTCCCATGTCCACAGTCTCCTCCCAAGTCACTGCCCCTCCCATGTCCCCAGTCCCCTCCCAACTGCCTACCCCTCCCAAGTACCTGCCCCTCCCAAGTCCTCTCCCATGTCCCCAGTCCCCTCCCAACTGCCTGCCCCTCCCAAGTCCCTAGTCCCCTCCCATGTCCCCCGTCCCTTCCCAAGTCCCTGCCCCTCCCAAGTCCCTGCCCCTCCCAGGTTCCAAGTCCCCTCCCAAGTCCCTGCCCCTCCCAAGTCCCTGCCTCTCCCAGGTCCCAAATGTCCTCCCAAGTCCCTGCCCCTCTCATGTTCCCAGTCCCCACCCCAGTCATTGCCCCTCCCATGTCCACAGTCCCCTCCCAAGTCCCTGGCCCTCCCAAGTCCCTAGTCCCTTCCCATGTCCCCAGTCCCCTCCCAAATCCCTGCCCCTCCCATGTCCCCAGTCCCCTCCCCAGTCCCTGCCCCTCCCAAATCCCTGCCCCTCCCATGCTAGCAGTCCCCTCCTATGTCCCCAGTCCCCTCCCAGGTTCCTGCCCCTCCCATGTTCCCTGTCTTCTCCCCACTCCCTGCCCCTCCCATGTCCCCAGTCCCCTCCAAACTGCCTGCCCCTCCCAAGTCCCTGCACCTCCCAAGTCCCCAGTCCCTTCCCAAGTACCCAGTCCCCTGCCAAGTCCCTGACCCTGCCATGTTCCCAGTCCCCTCCCCAGTCTCTGCCCCTCCCATGTCCCCAGTCCCCTCCCAACTGCCTGCCCCTCCCAATTCCCTGGCCCTCCCAAGTCCCTAGTCCCTTCCCATGTCCGCAGTCCCCTCCCAAGTCCCTGCCCCTCCCATGTCAACTGTCTGCCCCTCCCCAGTTCCTGCCCCTCCCATGTTCCCTGTCCCCTCCCCAGTCCCTGCCCCTCCCATATCCCCATTCGCCTCCCAACTGCCTGCCCCTCCCAAGTCCCTGCCCCTCCCATGTTCCCAGTCCCCTCCCCAGTCCCTGCCCCTCCCATGTCCCCAGTCCCCTCCCAAGTACCCAGTCCCCTTCCCAGTCCCTGCCCCTCCCATGTCCCCAGTCCCCTCCCAAGTACCCAGTCCCCTCCCCAGTCCCTGCCCCTCCCAAGTCCCCAGTCCCCTCCCAAGTCCCTGCCCCTCCCATGTCCCCAGTCCCCTCCCAACTGCCTGCCCCTCCCAATTCCCTGGCCCTCCCAAGTCCCTAGTCCCTTCCCATGTCCGCAGTCCCCTCCCAAGTCCCTGCCCCTCCCATGTCAACTGTCTGCCCCTCCCCAGTTCCTGCCCCTCCCATGTTCCCTGTCCCCTCCCCAGTCCCTGCCCCTCCCATATCCCCATTCGCCTCCCAACTGCCTGCCCCTCCAGAGTCCCTGCCCCTCCCATGTTCCCAGTCCCCTCCCCAGTCCCTGCCCCTCCCATGTCCCCAGTCCCCTCCCAAGTACCCAGTCCCCTCCCCAGTCCCTGCCCCTCCCATGTCCACAGTCCCCTCCCAATTCACTGCCCCTCCCATGTCCCCAGTCCCCTCCCAACTGCCTATCCCTCCCAAGTACCTGCCCCTCCCAAGTCCTCTCCCATGTCCCCAGTCCCCTCCCAACTGCCTGCCCCTACCAATCCCTGGCCCTCCCAGGTCCCAAGTCCCCTCCCAGGTCCCTGCCCCTCCCATATTCTCTGTCCCCTCCCCAGTCCCTGCCCCTCCCATGTCCCCAGTCCCCTCCCAACTTCCTGCCCCTCCCATGTCCCCAGTCCCCTCCCAAGTCCCCAGTCCCCTCCCAAGTCCCTGCCCCTCCCATGTCCCCAGTCACCTCCCAACTGCCTGCCCCTCCCAATTCCCTGGCCCTCCCAAGTCCCTAGTCCCTTCCCATGTCCCCAGTCCCCTCCCAAGTCCCTGCCCCTCCCATATCAACTGCCTGCCCCTCCCCAGTCCCTGCCCCTCCCATGTTCCCAGTCCCCTCCCCAGTCCCTGCCCCTCCCAAATCCCTGCCCCTCCCATGCCAGCAGTCCCCTCCCATGTCCCCACTCCCCTCCCAGGTCCCTGCCCCTCCCATGTTCCCTGTCCCCTCCCCAGTCCCTGCCCCTCCCATATCCCCATTCGCCTCCCAACTGCCTGCCCCTCCAGAGTCCCTGCCCCTCCCATGTTCCCAGTCCCCTCCCCAGTCCCTGCCCCTCCCATGTCCCCAGTCCCCTCCCAAGTACCCAGACTCCTCCCAAGTCCCTGCCCCTCCCATGTTTCCAGTCCCCTCCCCAGTCCCTACCCCTCCCATTTCCCCAGTCCCCTCCCCAATCCCTGCCCCTCACATGTCCACAGTCCCCACCGAAGTCATTGCCCCTCCCATGTCCCCAGTCCCCTCCCAACTGCCTACCCCTCCCAAGTCCCTGCCCCTCCCAAGTCCCTAGTCCCCTCTCCAGTGCCTGCGCCTCCCATGTCCCCAGTCCCCTCTCCAGTCCCTGCCCCTCCCAAGTCCCTGCCCCTCCCGTGTCCCCAGTCCCCTCCCAGTCCCTTCCCCTCCCAAGTCCCTAGTCCCCTCCCATGTCCCCAGTCCCCTCCCCAGTCCCTGCCCCTCCCAAGTCCCTGCCCCTCCCAACTGCCTGCCCCTCCCAAGTCCCTGGCCCTCCCAAGTCCCTAGTCCCTTCCCATGTCCCCACTCCCCTCCCAAGTCCCTGCCCCTCCCATGTCCCCAGTCCCCTCCCCAGTCCCTGCCCCTCCCAAGTCCCTGCCCCTCCCATGTCCACAGTCCCCTCCCAAGTCACTGCCCCTCCCATGTCCCCAGTCCCCTCCCAACTGCCTGCCCCTACCAATCCCTGGCCCTCCCAGGTCCCTAGTCCCCTCCCATGTCCCCAGTCCCCTCCCCAGTGCCTGCCCCTCCCATGTCCCTAGTCCCCTGCCATGTCCTCAGTCCCCTCCCAAGTCCCAGACCCTGCCATGTTCCCAGTCCCCACCCCTCCCATGTTACCAGTCCCCTCCCACTCCCATGTCCACAGTCCCCTCCCAACTGCCTGCCCCTCCCAAGTCCCTGCCGCTCCCAAGTCGCTAGTCCCCTCCCATGTCCCCAGTCCCTTCCCAAGTCCCTGCCCCTCCTAAGTCCCTGCCCCTCCCTGGTTCCAAGTCTCCTCCCAAGTCCCTGCGTCTCCCATGTCCCCAGTTTCCTCCCAAGTCCCTGCCCCTCCCAAGTCCCTGCCCCTCCCAGGTTCCAAGTCCCCTCCCAAGTCCCTGCCCCTCCCATGTCCACAGTCCCCTCCCAAGTCCCTGCCCCTCCCATGTCCCCAGTCCCCTCCCAACTGCCTGCCCCTCCCAAGTCCCTAGTCCTCTCCCATGTCCCCAGTCCCCTCCCCTCCCAAATCCCTGCCCCTCCCATGCCAGCAGTCCCCTCCCATGTCCCCAGTCCCTGCCCCTCCCATGTCCCCATTCGCCTCCCAACTGCCTGCCCCTCCCAAGTCCCTGCCCCTCCCATTTGCCCAGTCCCCTCCCCAGTCCCTGCCCCTCCCATGTTCCCAGTCCCCTCCCCAGTCCCTGCCACTCCCATGTCCACAGTCCCCTCCCAAGTACCTGCCCCTCCCAAGTCCTCTCCCATGTCCCCAGTCCCCTCCCAACTGCCTGCCCTTCCGAAGTCCCTGCCGCTCCCAAGTCCCTAGTCCCCTCCCATGTCCCCCGTCCCTTCCCAAGTCCCTGCCCCTCCCAAGTCCCTGCCCCTCCCAGGTTCCAAGTCCCCTCCCAAGTCCCTGCCCCTCTCATGTACCCAGTCCCCACCCCAGTCATTGCCCCTCCCATGTCCACAGTCCCCTCCCAAGTCCCTGGCCCTCCCAAGTCCCTAGTCCCTTCCCATGTCCCCAGTCACCCCCAAGACCCTGCCCCTCCCATGTCCCCAGTCCCCTCCCCAGTCCCTGCCCCTCCCAAATCCCTGCCCCTCCCATGCTAGCAGTCCCCTCCTATGTCCCCAGTCCACTCCCAGGTCCCTGCCCCTCCCATGTTCCCTGTCTTCTCCCCACTCCCTGCCCCTCCCATGTCCCCAGTCCCCTCCCAACTGCCTGCCCCTCCCAAGTCCCTGCACCTCCCAAGTCCCCAGTCCCTTCCCAAGTCCCCAGTCCCCTGCCAAGTCCCTGACCCTCCCATGTTCCCAGTCCCCTCCCCAGTCTCTGCCACTCCCATGTCCCCAGTCCCCTCCCAAGTCCCCAGTCCCCTCCCAAGTCCCTGCCCCTCCCATGTCCCCAGTCCCCTCCCAACTGCCTGCCCCTCCCAATTCCCTGCCCCTCCCATGTTCCCTGTCCCTGCCCCTCCCATATCCCCATTCGCCTCCCAACTGCCTGCCCCTCCCAAGTCCCTGCCCCTCCCATGTTCCCAGTCCCCTCCCCAGTACCTGCCCCTCCCATGTCCCCTGTCCCCTCCCCAGTCCCTGCCCCTCCCAAATCCCTGCCCCTCCCATGCCAGCAGTCCCCTCCTATGTCCCCAGTCCCCTCCCAGGTACCTGCCCCTCCCATATTCCCTGTCCCCTCCCCAGTCCCTGCCCCTCCCATGTCCCCAGTCCCCTCCCAACTGCCTGCCCCTCCCAATTCCCTGGCCCTCCCAAGTCCCTAGTCCCTTCCCATGTCCCCAGTCCACTCCCAAGTCCCTGCCCCTCCCATGTCAACTGCCTGCCCCTCCCCAGTCCCTGCCCCTCCCATGTCCCCAGTCCCCGCCCCTCCCAAATCCCTGCCCCTCCCATGCCAGCAGTCCCCTCCCATGTCCCCACTCCCCTCCCAGGTCCCTGCCCCTCCCATGTTCCCTGTCCCCTCCCCAGTCCCTGCCCCTCCCATATCCCCAGTCCCCTCCCAAGTACCCAGTCTCCTCCCAAGTCCCTGCCCCTCCCATGTTTCCAGTCCCCTCCCCAGTCCCTACCCCTCCCATGTCCACAGACCCCTCCCAAGTCACTGCCCCTCCCATGTCCCCAGTCCCCTCCCAACTGCCTATCCCTCCCAAGTACCTGCACCTCCAAAGTCCACTCCCATATCCCCAGTCCCCTCCCAACTGCCTGCCCCTACCAATCCCTGGCCCTCCCAGTTCCCTAGTCCCCTCCCATGTCCCTGCCCCTCCCATGTTCCCAGGCCCCTCCCCAGTCCCTGCCCCTGCCATGTCCACAGTCCCCTCCCAAGTCTCTGCCCCTCCCATGTCCCTATCCCCTCCCAACTGCCTGCCCCTCCCAAGCCCCTGGCCCTCCCAGGTCCCTAGTCCCCTCCCATGTCCCCAGTCCCCTCCCCAGTGCCTGCCCCTCCCATGTCCCCAGTCCCCTCCCATGTCCTCAGTCCCCTCCCAAGTCCCAGACCCTGCCATGTTACCAGTCCCCACCCCTCCCATGTAACCAGTCCCCTCCCCCTCCCATGTCCACAGTCCCCTCCCAACTGCCTGCCCCTCCCAAGTCCCTGCCGCTCCCAAGTCCCTAGTCCCCTCCCATGTCCCCAGTCCCTTCCCAAGTCCCTGCCCCTCCTAAGTCCCTGCCCCTCCCTGGTTCCAAGTCCCCTCCCAAGTCCCTGCGTCTCCAATGTCCCCAGTCCCCTCCCCAGTCCCTGCCCCTCCCATGTCCCTAGTCCCCTCCCATGTCCCCAGTTTCCTCCCAAGTCCCTGCCCCTCCCAAGTCCCTAGTCCTCTCCCATGTCCCCAGTCCCCTCCCCAGTCCCTGCCCCTCCCAAATCCCTGCCCCTCCCATTCCAGCAGTCCCCTCCCATGTCCCCAGTCCCCTCCCAGGTCCCTGCCCCTCCCATGTTCCCTGTCCCCTCCCCAGTCCCTGCCCCTCCCATGTCCCCATTCGCCTCCCAACTGCCTGCCCCTCCCAAGTCCCTGCCCTTCCCATTTGCCCAGTCCCCTCCCCATTCCCTGCCCCTTCCATGTTCCCAGTCCCCTCCCCAGTCCCTGCCCCTCCCATGTCCAAAGTCCCCTCCCAAGTACCCAGTCTCCTCCCAAGTCCCTGCCCCTCCCATGTCCACAGTCTCCTCCCAAGTCACTGCCCCTCCCATGTCCCCAGTCC
This sequence comes from Neomorphus geoffroyi, assembly GCA_033558235.1. Classification (NCBI taxonomy): domain Eukaryota; kingdom Metazoa; phylum Chordata; class Aves; order Cuculiformes; family Neomorphidae; genus Neomorphus; species Neomorphus geoffroyi. Next base: position 32,646 of record JAUMJM010000385.1, read on the forward strand.
CCTCCCAACTGCCTACCCCTCCCAAGTACCTGCCCCTCCCAAGTCCTCTCCCATGTCCCCAGTCCCCTCCCAACTGCCTGCCCCTCCCAAGTCCCTAGTCCCCTCCCATGTCCCCCGTCCCTTCCCAAGTCCCTGCCCCTCCCAAGTCCCTGCCCCTCCCAGGTTCCAAGTCCCCTCCCAAGTCCCTGCCCCTCCCAAGTCCCTGCCTCTCCCAGGTCCCAAATGTCCTCCCAAGTCCCTGCCCCTCTCATGTTCCCAGTCCCCACCCCAGTCATTGCCCCTCCCATGTCCACAGTCCCCTCCCAAGTCCCTGGCCCTCCCAAGTCCCTAGTCCCTTCCCATGTCCCTAGTCCCCTCCCAAGTCCCTGCCCCTCCCATGTCCCCAGTCCCCTCCCCAGTCCCTGCCCCTCCCAAATCCCTGCCCCTCCCATGCTAGCAGTCCCCTCCTATGTCCCCAGTCCCCTCCCAGGTTCCTGCCCCTCCCATGTTCCCTGTCTTCTCCCCACTCCCTGCCCCTCCCATGTCCCCAGTCCCCTCCAAACTGCCTGCCCCTCCCAAGTCCCTGCACCTCCCAAGTCCCCAGTCCCTTGCCAAGTCCCTGACCCTCCCATGTTCCCAGTCCCCTCCCCAGTCTCTGCCCCTCCCATGTCCCCAGTCCCCTCCCAACTGCCTGCCCCTCCCAATTCCCTGGCCCTCCCAAGTCCCTAGTCCCTTCCCATATCCGCAGTCCCCTCCCAAGTCCCTGCCCCTCCCATGTCAACTGTCTGCCCCTCCCCATTTCCTGCCCCTCCCATGTTCCCTGTCCCCTCCCCAGTCCCTGCCCCTCCCATATCCCCATTCGCCTCCCAACTGCCTGCCCCTCCCAAGTCCCTGCCCCTCCCATGTTCCCAGTCCCCTCCCCAGTCCCTGCCCCTCCCATGTCCCCGGTCCCCTCCCAAGTACCCAGTCCCCTTCCCAGTCCCTGCCCCTCCCATGTCCCCAGTCCCCTCCCAAGTACCCAGTCCCCTCCCCAGTCCCTGCCCCTCCCATGTCCACAGTCCCCTCCCAATTCACTGCCCCTCCCATGTCCCCAGTCCCCTCCCCAGTCCCTGCCCCTCCCAAATCCCTGCCCCTCCCATGCCAGCAGTCCCCTCCTATGTCCCCAGTCCCCTCCCAGGTCCCTGCCCCTCCCATATTCCCTGTCCCCTCCCCAGTCCCTGCCCCTCCCATGTCCCCAGTCCCCTCCCAACTTCCTGCCCCACCCATGTCCCCAGTCCCCTCCCAAGTCCCCAGTCCCCTCCCAAGTCCCTGCCCCTCCCATGTCCCCAGTCCCCTCCCAACTGCCTGCCCCTCCCAATTCCCTGGCCCTCCCAAGTCCCTAGTCCCTTCCCATGTCCCCAGTCCCCTCCCAAGTCCCTGCCGCTCCCATATCAACTGCCTGCCCATCCCCAGTCCCTGCCCCTCCCATGTCCTCAGTCCCCTCCCCAGTCCCTGCCCCTCCCAAATCCCTGCCCCTCCCATGCCAGCAGTCCCCTCCCATGTCCCCACTCCCCTCCCAGGTCCCTGCCCCTCCCATGTTCCCTGTCCCCTCCCCAATCCCTGCCCCTCCCATATCCCCATTCGCCTCCCAACTGCCTGCCCCTCCAGAGTCCCTGCCCCTCCCATGTTCCCAGTCCCCTCCCATGTCCCCAGTCCCCTCCCAAGTACCCAGTCTCCTCCCAAGTCCCTACCCCTCCCATTTCCCCAGTCCCCTCCCCAGTCCCTGCCCCTCCCAAGTCCCCAGTCCCTTCCCAATTCCCCAGGCCCCTCCCAAGTACCTGACCCTCCCATGTTCCCAGTCCCCGCCCCTCCCATGTCCACAGTCCTCACCGAAGTCACTGCCCCTCCCATGTCCCCAGTCCCCTCCCAACTGCCTGCCCCTCCCAAGTCCCTGCCCCTCCCAAGTCCCTAGTCCCCTCCCATGTCCCCAGTCCCTTCCCAAGTCCCTGCCCATCCCAAGTCCCTGCCCCTCCCAAGTCCTCTCCCATGTCCCCAGTCCCCTCCCAACTGCCTGCCCCTACCAATCCCTGGCCCTCCCAGGTCCCTAGTCCCCTCCCATGTCCCCTCCCCAGTGCCTGCCCCTCCCATGTCCCCAGTCCCCTCCCATGTCCTCAGTCCCCTCCCAAGTCCCAGACCCTGCCATGTTCCCTGTCCCCACCCCTCCCATGTTACCAGTCCCCTCCCCCTCCCATGTCCACAGTCCCCTCCCAACTGCCTGCCCCTCCCAAGTCCCTGCCGCTCCCAAGTCCCTAGTCCCCTCCCATGTCCCCAGTCCCTTCCCAAGTCCCTGCCCCTCCTAAGTCCCTGCCCATCCCTGGTTCCAAGTCCCCTCCCAAGTCCCTGCGTCTCCCATGTCCCCAGTTTCCTCCCAAGTCCCTGCCCCTCCCAAGTCCCTGCCCCTCCCAGGTTCCAAGTCCCCTCCCAAATCCCTGCCCCTCCCATGTCCACAGTCCCCTCCCAAGTCCCTGCCCCTCCCATGTCCCCAGTCCCCTCCCAACTGCCTGCCCCTCCCAAGTCCCTAGTCCTCTCCCATGTCCCCAGTCCCCTCCCCTCCCAAATCCCTGCCCCTCCCATGCCAGCAGTCCCCTCCCATGTCCCCAGTCCCCTCCCCTCCCATGTCCCCATTCGCCTCCCAACTGCCTGCCCCTCCCAAGTCCCTGCCCCTCCCATTTGCCCAGTCCCCTCCCCAGTCCCTGCCCCTCCCATGTTCCCAGTCCCCTCCCAAGTCCCTGCCCCTCCCATGTCCACAGTCCCCTCCCAAGTACCTGCCCCTCCCAAGTCCTCTCCCATGTCCCCAGTCCCCTCCCAACTGCCTGCCCTTCCGAAGTCCCTGCCGCTCCCAAGTCCCTAGTCCCCTCCCATGTCCCCCGTCCCTTCCCAAGTCCCTGCCCCTCCCAAGTCCCTGCCCCTCCCAGGTTCCAAGTCCCCTCCCAAGTCCCTGCCCCTCTCATGTTCCCAGTCCCCACCCCAGTCATTGCCCCTCCCATGTCCACAGTCCCCTCCCAAGTCCCTGGCCCTCCCAAGTCCCTAGTCCCTTCCCATGTCGCCAGTCCCCTCCCAAGTCCCTGCCATTCCCATGTCCCCAGTCCCTGCCCCTCCCATGCTAGCAGTCCCCTCCTATGTCCCCAGTCCCCTCCCAGGTCCCTGCCCCTCCCATGTTCCCTGTCTTCTCCCCACTCCATGCCCCTCCCATGTCCACAGTCCCCTCCCAACTGCCTGCCCCTCCTAAGTCCCTGCACCTCCCAAGTCCCCAGTCCCCTGCCAAGTCCCTGACCCTCCCATGTTCCCAGTCCCCTCCCCAGTCTCTGCCACTCCCATGTCCCCAGTCCCCTCCCAACTGCCTGCCCCTCCTAAGTCCCTGCACCTCCCAAGTCCCCAGTCCCCTCCCAAGTCCCTGTCCCTCCCATGTCCCCAGTCCCCTCCCAACTCCCTGCCCCTCCCAATTCCCTGGCCCTTCCAAGTCCCTAGTCCCTTCCCATGTCCGCAGTCCCCTCCCAAGTCCCTGCCCCTCCCATGTCAACTGTCTGCCCCTCCCCAGTCCCTGCCCCTCCCATGTTCCCTGTCCCTGCCCCTCCCATATCCCCAGTCCCCTCCCAACTGCCTGCCCCTCCTAAGTCCCTGCCCCTCCCATGTTCCCAGTCCCCTCCCCAGTCCCTGCCCCTCCCATGTCCCTTGTCCCCTCCCCAGTCCCTGCCCCTCCCAAATCCCTGCCCCTCCCATGCCAGCAGTCCCCTCCTATGTCCCCAGTCCCCTCCCAGGTCCCTGCCCCTCCCATATTCCCTGTCCCCTCCCCAGTCCCTGCCCCTCCCATGTCCCCAGTCCCCTCCCAAGTCCCCAGTCCCCTCCCAAGTCCCTGCCCCTCCCATGTCCCCAGTCCCCTCCCAACTGCCTGCCCCTCCCAATTCCCTGGCCCTCCCAAGTCCCTAGTCCCTTCCCATGTCCCCAGTCCACTCCCAAGTCCCTGCCCCTCCCATGTCAACTGCCTGCCCCTCCCCAGTCCCTGCCCCTCCCATGTCCCCAGTCCCTTCCCCAGTCCCTGCCCCTCCCAAATCCCTGCCCCTCCCATGCCAGCAGTCCCCTCCCATGTCCCCACTCCCCTCCCAGGTCCCTGCCCCTCCCATGTTCCCTGTCCCCTCCCCAGTCCCTGCCCCTCCCATATCTCCAGTCCCCTCCCAAGTACCCAGTCTCCTCCCAAGTCCCTGCCCCTCCCATGTTTCCAGTCCCCTCCCAAGTCCCTGACCCTCCCATGTCCACAGTCCCCTCCCAAGTACCCAGTCTCCTCCCAAGTCCCTGCCCCTCCCATGTTTCCAGTCCCCTCCCCAGTCCCTAACCCTCCCATGTCCCCAGTCCCCTCCCAACTGCCTATCCCTCCCAAGTACCTGCACCTCCCAAGACCACTCCCATATCCCCAGTCCCCTCCCAACTGCCTGCCCCTACCAATCCCTGGCCCTCCCAGTTCCCTAGTCCCCTCCCATGTCCCTGCCCCTCCCATGTTCCCAGGCCCCTCCCCAGTCCCTGCCCCTGCCATGTCCACAGTCCGCTCCCAAGTCTCTGCCCCTCCCATGTCCCTATCCCCTCCCAACTGCCTGCCCCTCCCAAGCCCCTGGCCCTCCCACGTTCCTAGTCCCCTCCCATTTCCCCAGTCCCCTCCCCAGTCCCTGCCCTTCCCAAGTCCCCAGTCCCTTCCCAATTCCCCAGGCCCCTCCCAAGTACCTGACCCTCCCATGTTCCCAGTCCCCTCCCCAGTCCCTGCCCCTCCCATGTCCACAGTCCCCACCGAAGTCACTGCCCCTCCCATGTCCCCTCCCAACTGCCTGCCCCTCTCAAGTCCCTGCCCCTCCCAAGTCCCTAGTCCCCTCCCACGTCCCCAGTCCCTTCCCAAGTCCCTGCCCATCCCAAGTCCCTGCCCCTCCCAGGTCCCAAGTCCCCTCCCAAGTCCCTGCGCCTCCCATGTCCCCAGTCCTCTCTCCAGTCCCTGCCCCTCCCAAGTCCCTTCCCCTCCCGTGTCCCCAGTCCCCTCCCCAGTCCCTGCGCCTCCCAAGTCCACAGTCCCCTCCCAAGTCACTGCCCCTCCCATGTCCCCAGTCCCCTCCTAACTGCCTATCCCTCCCAAGTACGTGCCCCTCCCAAGTCCTCTCCCATGTCTCCGATCCCCTCCCAACTGCCTGCCCCTACCAATCCCTGGCCCTCCCAGTTCCCTAGTCCCCTCCCATGTCCCCAGTCCCCTCCCCAGTGCCTGCCTCTCCCAAGTTCCTGCCCCTCCCAGGTTCCAAGTCTTCTCCCAAGTCCCTGCCCCTCACATGTTCCCAGTCCCCGCCTCTCCCATGTCCACAGTCCCCTCGCAAGTCACTGCCCCCCCCATGTCCCCAGTCCCCTCCCAACTGCCTGTCCCTCCCAAGTCCCTAGTCCCCTCCCATGTCCCCAGTCCCTTCCCAAGTCCCTGCCCCTCCTAAGTCCCTGCCCCTCCCAGGTTCCAAGTCCCCTACCAAGTCCCTGCCCCTCCCATGTCCCCAGTCCCCTCCCCAGTCCCTGCCCCTCCCAAGTCTCTGCCCTTCCCATGTCCCCAGTCCCCTCCCAAGTCCCTGCCCCTCCCAAGTCCCTTCCCCTCCCAGGTCCCAAGTCCTCTCCCAAATCCATGCCCCTCCCATGCCAGCAGTCCCCTCCCAGGTCCCTGCCTTTCCCATGTTCCCTGTCCCCTCCCCAGTCCCTGCCCCTCCCATGTCCCCATTCGCCTCCCAACTGCCTGCCCCTCCCAAGTTCCTGCCCCTCCCAAGTCCCCAGTCCATTCCCAAGTCCCCAGTCCCCTCCCAAGTCCCTGACCCTCCCATGTTTCCAGTCCCCTCCCCCTCCCATGTCCACAGTCCCCTCCCAAGTCACTGCCCCTCCCATGTCTCCAGTCCCCTCCCAACTGCCTATCCCTCCCAAGTACTTGCCCCTCCCAAGCCCTCTGCCATGTCCCCAATCCCCTCCCAACTGCCTACCCCTACCAATCCCTGGCCCTCCCAAGTCCCTAGTCCCCTCCCATGTCCCCAGTCCCTTCCCAAGTCCCTGCCCCTCCCAGGTCCGAAGTCCTCTCCCAAGTCACTGCCCCTCCCATGTCCCCAGTCCCCTCCCAACTGCCTGCCCCTCCCAAGTCCCTAGTCCCCTCCCATGTCACCAGTCCCCTCCCAACTGCCTGCCCTCCCAAGTCCCTAGTCCCCTCCCAAGTCCCATGTCCCCTCCCATGTCCCCAGTCCCTTCCCCAGTCCCTGCCCATCCCAAGTCCCCAGTCCCTTCCCCAGTCCCTGCCCCTCCGAAGTCCCTGTCCCTCCCAAGTCCCCAGTCCCCTCCCAAGTCCCTGACCCTTCCATGTTCCCAGGGCCCTCCCCAGTCTCTGCCCCTCCCATGTCCCCAGACCCCTCACAGGTCCCCAGTCCCCTCCCCAGTCCCTGCCCCTCCCATGTCCCTAGTCCCCTCCCAACTGCCTGCCCCTCCCAATTCCCCAGTCTCTCCCAAGTTCCTGCTCCCCCCAACTCACCTGTCCCCTTCCTAGTCTCTCCCCCTGCCAATTCCGCTCCCCAGGCCTCCCTCACGTCGTTCGGGTACGTGGCTTTCTCGAGGATTGTCGCTGCTTATGACAGTTGATGTTGCTGGCGGCTCTGACTGGAGTGTTTTCTGTTTCAACGTAGCACACGATGGGATTGTGTTTAGTGAATGGTGGATCTAGAGAACGGCGTTGGGCTGAAATGTACTTCCTGGGCCGCACCCTTGCCTAGGGAAGCGTTGCTTTTAATGTGAGAAGCAAAGTTGGTCTTCCTTTGGGAATGAAGCCTGAGTACAGCAACCGTTCGTGCAGGCCAGCAGTGACCTGCCAGGTTTCCTGAGCAATACGTGACTAATGTTGTGTTTGTAAGCAGGGAAGCGTATCTCGGTCTGTAACGTGGGACCCGTCCGGTAAATCAGGTTAAGTTCCAAGATATCGTTAAGTCGTGTAGGAAGTAAATGAGGGAGGCGCAAGACCAGGTGGAGCTCAAATTGGCCACTTCTGTGAAAGATAATAGTGTTTTCACAAATACGTTGATGGCAGAAGGAAGGGCAGCGACGACCTCCGCTCCTTATTGGCCGTGGAGGGAAGCAGAGTAGCTGAAGGTCAGGAAAAGACTGAGGCAGTTAACGCCCTCCATTTTCAAAAGTAAGGCAGATTGTTCGCTGGACTGCTGGTCTCGTGAAGGGGTGGATGGGGTCAGGGCGATATAGAGCCCCCCCCTGCAGTCCAGGAGGAAGAAGTCAGAGGCCCGCTGCGTCACTTGCGTCCTCATAGATCTTTGGGGCCGGGTGGAATCCATCCTAGGGCGATGAGAAAGCTGGCACACGAGCTGGCGAAGCCGAGTTGCCTGGCGTGTGCGTGTTAGAGCGTGAAACCTGCTGGTTTATAGCTGGGGCCGTTTCGATTGGGAGGTGCTTCCCTGGCCAATGGCTTGGTGCAAGCCGGTTTCCTCGGCCTTGTTCTCTTGGCTGGGATCGCATAATCTGCGAGCCCGTCCAGCGTGGCCCGCGCAACTCGTTGTGGACCGAGGGCTCTGCCGGGCTGGAGGACAAAAGCTGCAGCGGGCAGCAGAACTAAGTACAGTCGTTCAGCTGGTGACTCGCTGGAAGAGACTGTTGGGATGCGGCCTGGGGAGAAAACGTTGCTAATGTGGTGTTTTTTTTTTTTTTTTTTTTCTTTCCTTTCTCTTTTTCAGATTCAGGAATACCTCGGCTTCCCGCAGCGTCACCTTTTCCGGATGACACCTTCCGGTCCCCTGTGCAGCCGGAGCCTTAACCTGGTTTGTTTGAGAGGCAGTTAAACATTTTATCGTCCCAGAAGGATGCTGGGGGAGGAGAGGAGGATTTCTGCCCTGGTTTGTCCTTTTCTGTTGGCTTTTTTTAACTCCCGCTTAGAGTTAGAAATTGTTTTCAGTACCAAAAATGTAAGAGATTGTAAAATCTAGTGCGTATTTATGTGAAACTACATTTTAATATTATTTTTTAGAGAATGTTTTAATTTGTGTGTTACCATTCCAAAAAGATTTATCTAGAAAATATTGTGTAAAAACCAATGAACAGTGAGCCCTTGCAGAGGAATTTAGGTTGTTCAGATGGGGTGAATTAATCTTGTCCAGAGACGCTGCTTTTTGTTCAAGTAAGCAAAATAAAAGCTGAATAAAGCTCTTCCTCTCTAAATTGTGTGCTGTTAAGTGTTCCATAACTTCCATTATGGTATTTCCAATGGTGTGTTTTCACTTTAGGACCACAGATGATTTAATATGCACGTCTATCCAAATAGTTTCTGGTTTCCTGATAGTACTCTCGGGATAAAAATCTGAGTAGTTCCTTTACACTTTTCATCATTTCCATATTATATATCTCATTACATGAAATTTCAGAGTGTGACGCAGAACAGAATTGTTGCAATTTTGCAGTAAGTACCATTCAGTCGTAATTTGGTCTTTACCAACCCTAGAAGTTCTCCCAAAATCGTCATGTGTGATTTGGCAGAGTAATAAAATTGGCCGTCTATTGGCCGTCTGAAGGCATTTAATGGAGCAGAATGAAGTATTTTTCAGCTTGTGTTGCAATGAGTTTTTTTGCAAGGTAACACAGAAGCCATTGCTGGGCCTTTTTCACTTTACATCTCTCTGCTCGAGTTGCTGCGTATCGTAAATCAGGTTGAAAACAGCCTCCGTTTGTCTCTGCCTCCTGCGATCCATTTCTTGCTGGGAGTAACACGAGCTAAAACTAGGAAATTAGTTTTTTAATTTCCTTCCAAATGTTTAGAGCGCTCCGAGTTTGATTTGTGGATATAAATATCTGTGACAGTACTTCTATAAGGAATGAATTATTCATGAATGTCAGGTTTCAACGCACAGATCCGTAAGCAGGTGTACAGTGCTAGGTAGAGGGAGGCGGCACAAAAAGGTGATTTCTTAGCTGGCCCAAAAACACAAACGTGGGAAGCCACAGAGCAGTCCTTCAACCTGTCGTCTTGCAGGCGTAGGTAAAGCTGTAGTTCCTTACCCCACATCTTACTCCCAGTTAATGTTTTGGGGGCTTTCAAAGGCAGTTCAAACTCGCTTTAAAAATCTCTGAATTGTCCCTAGGAGGTGTTGGTGTATAACATGTGCGCTGAGCTCCCGCGAGTGAGTGCACCAAAGCAGTAGTTACACCGTGCCAGGAAAACTTCCCTTGTGCTTTGCAGCAGTCGACAAGGCTGTAGAAGTATAACTCTCCCCCTGTTCCACCTTTAGTTCTGTGACAGCTGAAATCAATCTTTCCTTTTCAGCCAGTCCTTTGAGAAGCTCACAGAAATTAGATGAGCAAATAGGCAATGGCTATGTTTGGATTCGTATAGCTCCCAGTGCGTGGATTTCTCACATTTCAAAATAAAACTGTGCAATTCCCAATATCTGGTTCGGTTCTGAAAGAAGAAGTAACCTAGGAATAAAAATGAGAAAACCAGTGCCTGTCTGGGCAATGCCTACTTGTTTGTTTTCTGGTTAAATATTTTAATCTCGATACGATTTTTATAAATAGGTCCAGGAAGGCTGAAGTATTGTAAACAGGAACCAAGTACTACAAAAACTTAAATTATAGGGGTTTTTTTTCTTTTTAAAACTGCTGCAGGTCTTATTAATTCCATAGCACTTCTCACTACTATTTAGCAATTCAGAACTATGTGTGTAATAAGATGTACGAGAGATTATATTTGGGTAAGATTTACTTCTCGGCAACATTTTAGTTTCTTGGATTAACCAATCGCCGATGAGTTCGCTTGGGGATGTCTATGCAAACCGAGTGCTCTGGTACCTGTCATAAAGGAGAATAAAACTACAATATTACGCTCAGAAGTGCAAGTGTAGCAGCACGTAAACCCCTAATAACAGAATTTTACTTTAACATTGTCCTTTTTAATTGTCACGTATTTAAGACGCTGGGCCAGACCCACACCCGTAGACATCTGTGTAGCTCCACTGAAGTTAATGAGACTTTCCTGTGATTCGTGGGATCTCAATGCGTGTGCGTGCCTGAGCTGGAAACGCGGTTCACTCCAAGAGCGGTTCAAGTTCCCTGTTTGTGAGGTTAGGACTGTGTTTTATAGGAGTGTCTGGAGTTTACGAATTGTAAGTTGCAATGCGGATGAATTCATCTATCTTGAGTTAAATGAACTCAAGTGCCAAAGCTTAAGGAATCGATTAACTCAGGGTAAAGATATTGCCATATTTAAGAGAACACAGGTAGCTTTTCTTTATACTTGTGCTCTCCATCTTCCTGCGTTAGCTACAAAAACTTATTCACACGCGTGGATGTGTTTTCAAAACTGTTCATTCATATTTCCTCAATCCACCTGTACCTTTACTTCCTACCTTGTCAGTTCAAGAAGTATAGCTATTTATTTTATTACCTTTAAATTCAGTTTTCCATGGAGTACAAAAAAATCTCTTATTCTTCATTCTGAAAACTTAAAGAAGAATTCAATGTCTTTTGTACCTCAAGAAAGATAACTTCTATGTGCCCTCAATACGTGTAGGAAGCACAAGCTTTTGACAGGTCAACTATTTGTACAAAGCATTAGTGCAACAATTTTGGCATAGTCTAACTTCAGCGTGCTTTTCAAGTAATGATATTTTTAACCCTTGCGAATATCACAGTACCATAAGGTCGGAATAGACCTCTGAGATCGAGTCAAACCGGTGACCCAACCCACACCTAATCCTAATTGTCAACTACACCATGACACTAAGTGCCTCCTCCAATCTTTCCTTAAACACCTCCTGGGACAGTGACTCCACCACCTCCACAGGCAGCGCATTCCAATGGCCAATCGCCCTTTCAGTCAAGAATTCTTTCCTAATATCAAGGCTAAACCTCCCCTGGCAAAGGTAGAGACCGTGTCCTCTCGTTTTGACATCTGAGAGAAGAGACCAACCCCTACCTGAATACAGCCTCCCTTTAGGCAGTTCTAGAGAGCAATAAGGTCTCCCCCGAGCCTCCTCTTCTCCAGCATAAACAACCCCAGCTCCCTTAGTCGCTCTTCCAGGCCTCGTGCTCCAGCCCCTTCAGAGCCCTAGTCACTCTCCTCTGGATATACTGCAGCATCTCGAAATATTTCTAAAACCGAGGGTTCCAGAACCAGATACTTAAGGTGCAGCCTGACCTGTGCTGAGTATAAGGGGAATGATAATTTTCTAGATGTACTGGCCACACTATTGCCGATGCAGGCCAATGCAAATCAAAATCGCCAAGCTCGGTCAGGCAATTTCTCCCACTCCCGTTCCTCTCTTGTTTGTAGCAGGCTCTACAGTGGTCAGGTAACAGTGGAAAAACCTGGAATGTGTTTCCTCCGGTACCCGAGGGTTTTCAACACTTCCCTTAATTCCGTTAGAGAGCCAGGGCCTTGTTTATCCTTTATTTCTTTTCATGAATCCGGTGGGAGAGATCTAGTGCCGTGGATTTGCCCTATTCCTACAAATGTCACTTCTTGTGCCTGCCCTTTTATCTTTGAGGAAGGAATTTCCTGTCCTAGGTTTTGTAATTCATCTATTAGCCTTCTCATGTGCTCTCGAACACATTCTTGCACGTTTCCCACTACCAATATGTCATTGATATATCGGTAAATTGTTATTCCCAGATTTACCCCTGATTGGGCTAATGTTTTTGTAAGGGCATTATGAGCTATCATAGGTGAATGCAGATAGCCTCGTGGTCGTCAGTTACAGGTATATGGAGGTCGTCAGTTACAGGTATATATTCCTTGACCTGGAGAGGAACCGTGAAAACAAACAAAAAAATAAATGTATTTTTACATCTAGGACTGCCATCCGACTACGGTTTTGACTTCGAATCCGAGGAATCGTTTCAGTGATATTCAGAACAGCGGCTGTAAGAGCGCCGTGTTAGCATTTAGCTTCCTAGCTTCTACCGTTAGCCTCGAGGTCCCTTTGAGCTTTTCCACTGGCCAAACCGAGGAGTTACCGGGTGAATGCATTCAGGATATTATTTTCTGGGATTCCACGAATCCCAGAAAATACATCACTGATACCTGCTGATGTGGCTGTGCGTAAAGGCTAATGTTTCAAGTTACAGACCGTGGAAGAGGGTAATACAATGGCTGTTTCTAATTATCTACTTTGCACCTGTAGTTTTGGAGGCCAATGAGCAAAACTCCATACGGTTCCACTAGGGAGTTTCCAACACTGGCCCTTTGATAGACTGAACGCCAAAGTACTCATTTTGATTAAGTCCAAGACTAAAAATCATGCCACAGGAGCTCGAACACCTCCAGGGAGGGTTATATTAGTAACCATGGTGGAGCAGTCTTTTTTTTTTTTGCACCCTCTGTTCCAGAAAACTTAATAATTAGATTTCCCCGTTTTAATTCTAATAAAGCTGTGGCGTGGGTTGTTACGACTGAAATCTGTGTCGCAGTGTGTATTAGAAATTCAAAAGGTAGTTGTCCCTCGCCCACCGGTAAAATGACAGCAGGTAGCCACTGGATAGTCATTACCAAGTGCAAGGCTGCCTCAACAACTTTCCAGGGGTCTCTTGTCTCACTAATGTCACTAATTCTTGCAAATTTCTTGTCGATACCTCATATAACAAGCTTTTTGGGGGATTCCTAACTCTAGCGCCCTTTTTCACAACTCATTTCCTTTGGAATCAAAGGTGGGTCTATCTGGGATTCTTCTTCCTCTGCTCTAATCCTTTTTTGTCCATTCACTGCTTTAGGATTAAAGGATTCTCTAGGGTATCGGTTTTGTAAGGTCCACCCCACCCGTCTTCCTTAACCGATTCTATCTCAGACTGTGTCCAGGTATAGGTTCACCCATCTGGGCTCGCCTGGTACTTAACTTGTCCTGAACGGAGGCTAAAAACCTATTTAGGCTGTCTTGTAGTCCTCAAGTAAGTGAGGCGAATCGGTCAAAGAGGAGAGGAGCCGTAGCAGGAATGCAGCTACTTTCCCTGCATTCTCTATGGGCTGTGTGCACGCAGCCTTTTGTACAGAGGCTGTTAAATCTGAAAGCCCGGCAGTTATAATTGCCAAAGATTCCCCTTTTCCTTATGGGTTTAATCCTGAAGGCCAACGTGTTACTTCTGCAGTTATAGAGCAATTCTAGTCATCTGGCACTAGGGCTGAAAGGACTCCCAGGCCATAGTACCCCTCTGCCTCAGATGAATTTAGCAGAACTCAGGCTCCTCTCACCTTAAGTATTCTACTTGCAATGCTGAGGGCTGCCATGGATATTTCTCTCGGATCTTGGTTCGTTGCATAGCAAAGTAGCCTGCAGGTGGTTACAGAATAGGTATTTCAGGGCCTTATTGTTTCTTCCATTTTAATTGGAGCTCAGCCGTTGAGCTTTTCCCCGATTCTCAAGTAGGCGGTTTGGGACGAAAGTTCCTCTGTTCCCTTTGGAGTCCCAAATAATTGTCCTCCTATGTCTTCGGATCGGAACACCAACTTTACTTCTGAATCATCATATTATTTTTTGTGAGAGGTATTTTGGTTTACAGCAAACCTAGTTTTTCCTGGCAACGTGTCTCTTAATACTTAGTGTCCATTAACCTCAATTTGTACTCCTCTGTCTCTTGTTTCACCTCCTCTGGTTATCACGGACCTGTTACCCCACGTCAGTTCTGCAGCATTTGTGGTGACTTATGGTCATCGGGGGCAGGGGGAGAGTGTAATGTTAGATATTTGTATGTCTTCTATGCCCATGGAATTATTTTAATAATTAGTATTATAGTACCATAATTTCATTAAAGTTGCAGCTTTAGTTTCCATTCTGCAAGCCTTTCTATTCTTGTTTTCATTTCCCCTTCACCTGAGGGTGGGGCACGGTGAATTTTGGGAACCTAGCTGTGTAGCTTTAGTTGCCAAAATTAGTCGTCAGAGATAAACTTTGATGACAGACATAGCTGTAATAAATGAGCAAATACCCGTGTTTCTGGTAAGCGTCCGCCTCTCCACTCGATGTTGTCCTTGTAAATGCAAGGCAAATGAGAACTCCGCAGCTGGTCCTATTTATCCCTTTGTGGGGTTTTCCACGCCCCACTCCCAGGTGGTGGGCGGGGAGGCCCAGGGGTTTAAAAGCCTCAGGCCTTTCATCCGGAGTTCATTGAGTTTCTGGTCTCTCTCGAGGTCAGTGTCCTCCTTTTCTTTCAGTTCATTGTAGCCTTTTGAATAGGCTAAGTTGTTTTAGGTTTTTTTGGCTTTTTGGTTTTTTTTTAGTTTAGAAAAGTAGAGGAGTCTGTTAGGTGCAAGAGTTTTGTGCTGAGTCAAGGCTAAGCAGCACATGTATTAAAAATACGATTATTTTATGTAGGAGGTTTATTGGTTTTTTTAGGTCAGTAATTTTTATACTAGATATCCAGCCACGGTAAGATATGTTAATAGTTCATACTTTTTTAGGTATTATATTAGGTTCTTTCTGTTTGCTTGGATTTTTATTGGCTATGGGGCAACCTGCTGCTGTTACTCAATATCTGTGGAACAATGTGTTGTTCATAGAGGCTTTATGCTTTGGAATAGGCACCCTTCAGATTGTAGGAATTGAAAGTCAGCTTACCCTGTCAGACTGTAGCAGGCACCGGATTCTTTAAGATGACAGAAGGTAAGAAGTGCAGTTAAAAATACACGGAAGGGCTCGTGAGAAAGGTCACAGAAGCTTTGGAAAGCACAAGTACAGGACAGGAACTGTTAGTAAGGAGCAGGGATTTTTAACTGATAACTCCTGAATAGAAAAGTATTTTCTAATGCTCTGGGACTAGGATGCAGTTTAGGAAGGGGGGTTATCAATTTCTTGAGGATGGCTTTGGCCTCTGAAAGCCGACTCGAGGGACGAGGCTGGGATGTGGCTTGGCAAAATAGAGGAGAGTGGGAACGGCAGAGAGGAGTTATAGAAGTAGCTGAGGGAAAAGTGCAATGCAGGAAAAGTCCCCAGTGGGTTGGTATAGGGAGCGGGGTTCTCTTCAGCACGATGTAATCAGGTGCGGGGCAGAGCATTTCCAACCTGTGTCTGTCGTTTGGCTGCTTTTCTGCTGTGTCTTAGAGCTCTTTTGGGTCTTTATTGTTTTTGTGATCAAAGGATGCTACGTGTTCCTCAGGTAACATCCCAAGGGTCTCAGATGCTTGTAGTTATTGGCACAGTGCTAGTTGTTTTTTTCCTGAAATGCATGGTTTAGTCTTAGTTTACTTTTAGTTTACGGTCATCTCTTTAGGCAGTATTGCTGTCGGTGCCAGCACCCGTGCTCTCCGTTCATTCATCTTTCTGCACCGGGATGTCTTCTCTGTGTTATCTCAGTTTTACATCTGGAAAACGAACTTCTTGTGCGTACCTCAGCTCAGTTTTGGCTATTTCTTGTTTACAAGCCACGATGCTTACCTTTTGCCTTTCTACGCAGCCTGCTTGCCTTACCCTCGTGGACCTGTGGATCCTCTTGCCGGACCGTGCCTCCAGTCTGGGAGTCGTTCCTCTCGCTGACCTCTCTCATCATTTGAGCTGCGCTGTTTAATGTTCTAAGCTTTAAAGTTTTTTTCCTAGGACTGGCTGTAGTTGGAATCTAGACAGAGTTCCTAAATGGGAGCGAGAGCATAGGAATTGTTCGGTTATCGATCAGCATGTGATCGATATATTTGGTTTTGTTTTCAGGTGCCAAGAGATGAGCCGGGCACCAAAGGGCGACAGAAGAGAGCGCAACAATAAGAAGGTGACTCGGCCCACAGTATCGGAGGGAAGATGTGATCGGTGGCCGCGTGGGAGCTTGTAGGTTCAGGTTTTGTATTTTGAAGGAGCGAAGCAATGTGCAAAGAAGAATACTGGCAACGGAGGCGACTCAAGCAAGGACAGTGACGGCGAGTGGGCCGAAGTAGCAGTTTGCTCGGGATTTGTGTTGCCTGTGAAGCTATAAGCGTTTTATGCTTTTTCTGTATTACAGGTGACGTGCAAACCTCACCATGGCAGAACGAGGCAATAGAGTCCCGGCAGACGAGCGGTCAAAGCAACAGAGCAGGAGCTGCGGAATCCCCGTGGGCAGCGGGTGGTTTTCGGATACTGTCTAAACATGTGCCTTTTTTCCTTTAATTGCAGTTGCCGCACGCAGTCTCAGAGGCATGAAGTTTCGTGCCTCCAAGCGATATGAGAAGGGGAGGAGGTTGTCAGCGAGATTAGTATCTAAGAGCAAGGTCTTATCTCGCAGCTCAGGTGAGCATTTATCTTTGTTTTTGCAGATGCTGTTTGGGCTGCCTGTTGAACAGGAGGAGTGTTGGGGATGAACCCAATAGTAGGGAGGAGGAGCGTGGTATTGACTTCTCACAAGTGCAAGAGTAGTTTAATTCCTCTTGTCAACTTAAAGTGCCCCAGGTAATGACGGATGCAGTGTCAAACATGAGAGCAGGTTAGCACAATGCCACGGCAGTTTTGCAGAACAAGGTGTTGCGCAAGGCATCGGCATTGGCCAGCGCGATGCAGAAGGTCGCTGGTGTTTCCGTTGTCTCTGATTTTCTTGCAGATGGTGAAGAAGTCCCCGGTGAGGGCACGATCCTCCCAGCCAGCCGACGGCGTGGAGCTTTTTCTGTCGGGGATGGCTTCAGACCTCAGGTTATCTGAAAGCTACGTTGAGGAAGCAGGGCTGGCACGGGGATGGGAAGAAGGAAGAAGGTTGACAATAGAAGGGAGGTGTTTTAAAGGTCCATAGTGGAGACTGCTGTTCAGGGAGGGACCCTTTGGGGCAGAAAGAGAGCGGATTGCTTTTCAACCCGATGAAAGCACATGCCAGGCAGGGCAGTCCCAGCCTGTGTCTGTGTCATTGTGTGGTTTACGTAGTCTGTCTGCTGAGCCTCGGACCTTTCTCGGGTCTCAATCTCCTCTTTGCTTAAAAGGCGTGCAGGATGTTACTTGGGCACCATTTGTAGGTCTTGAATGCCTGTACTCCATCAGTAAGGTGCCAATAGGATACCGCTTTTCTTCCGTAGCAATCTTAGTGTGGATCGGCCGCATCTCTTGGAAGATTCCGCTCAGTCTGCCTTTGCAGAGGTCTCAGCGTCTCTGACTAGTCATCCGCTTCCTCTGATCCCCGCTCTGGGAATCTTTGTCTTCAGGCGATTAAGCAAGGCTTCTTACAAACGCATCATCCCATTTGCGACTGCATCTGTCTGTACCGGCCCACGGTCTTCCACTTTCGCAGGGCTGCTGTAAATTGTTCCTAGCGGCCTCCTATCTCGTTGGCCGATGGCGTCTCTCGTGCAGGAATTGCTCCTTTTGTCTCTAGTTGTTGTCGTAGGTCTTTTGCCCAGTGTCGGTCTGTGTGTGTCTGGGTGGATGGAGCTGCTCTGCCTGTAGCACAGAAACAATAGTCAGCGGAAGAATAATGGTGTTGTCCTATGGTTTTATATGTCTAAAGTCTTAGAGTTTGAAGGGCTGTTTGGTCTGTTACAGACCAAGACGCTGTACACGTATCAGATGCAGAGAGTCATTTCCTTGGGGTTATGCAGCTGCTGAAGGGTTGACAACAATTCCCTGGGAGAAGCCAATTAGAGCAGTTTATATCACTGGGGCCTTATAGCTGGTGCGCTTGGGTGTTAGTGTTTGATTTCAGTGGGGTTTGCCTATCTTTCTCTCTGGCTGTAGTGTGAAATAGAGGTGATGTTCCTAAATGGAAGGAAAATGGCTGGAATTGTTAAACCACACGTCATCGTGAGGTGACTTGTCTGATGTTGTTTCTTCAGATCGAGAGGGAGGAGCTGCACACCAGAGGCTGATGACAGTAGAAGCGAGAAGAGGTTCGTTACAAGGTGTGCTGGCTGCGGTGCAGGTAAGAATATGTGACTGGCACTTATATACAAGCTAAAGTGGTTTTTTTTTTTGGTTTTGTTTTTTTTTTTAACTGTGAAGGCCGCACAGCCCTGAGCAAAGCAGAATGTGGAAATGGCAGCTGACTCGGGCAGAAGAGTGATGGTGAGTTACCTGGAGTAGCGGTTATTGTTTAGGAGTCTTATCGTCCACGAAGTTACAAGGATCCCTTGGTGCTCGTTTATTACAGGTGATGCGGAAGCCTCTACCCGGCAGTGTGTGATGACGGAGGCCCGAGAGGCTGAATGAAAAGGTAAGGGAGGAGCAGCTGGGGAATCACTGTGGGTGGCCTGTGCTTTTCGGTGCTACCTGAACATTCGTATGTGGCTTTAATCGCAGGTGGTGCACGGCTCCAAGGGGCGCAGCTTCGTGATTATGAGAGTTCTGAGAAGGTGAGTAGGTTGGTGTTGAAGAGCGAAACATTGTCCGGAACTTTGCTGAACATTTGCCTTTGTTTTGCAGGTGCCATATTGGCCACCTTTGTGAGGGAAGAGTGTTTGTGGTGAGCTGGGTAGAAGAGCGAAGGAGCGTGGGATTCATTTCCCACGTGCACAAGGGTAAATTTTAAGTCTATTTTTCCCTCGGGCACCCTGAGTTGGGCAATGACAGCTGCAGTATCTGAGCAGGTGGGCGGAAGGCTGTGGCAGTTGTGCAGAGCAAGTTCTCATCTGAGACACCGGCTTTGGCCAGCGCGATGCAGACTGGCAGAGTTTGTGTTCTTTCTGGTTTTTCTTGCAGATGGTGAAGAGGTCTCCCGTGAGGACAGGATCCTCTCAGACAGCTGATGCGTGTTCAGATTTTCCTGTCAAGGATGGCTTCAGACCTCTGGCTCTCTGAAAGCTAAGTTGAGGGAATAGGGCTAGAATGCGGTTGGGAAGAGGAAAGAAAGTTGTGAATAGAAAGGAAGAGTTTAAAAGGTCTGTGGTGGAGGGGGCTGTGTAGGAAGGGTCCCTCGGGGCAGATAGATAGCGAATTGATTTTTCAGCCGAAATATAGCACGGGCAGGGCAGTCCAAGCCTGTGTCTGCTTTGTCGTGTGGTTTGTGTAGTCTGTCTCCTGTGTCTAGGATCTTCCTTGGATATTGATCTTCTCTGCTTTAAAGGCGTGCAGCATGTGCCTCAGCCACAATCCTTAGCGTCTTCAATGCCTGTACTCATCAGTAGACTGCCCACCGGGTGCCACTTCTCTTGCGTGGCAAACTTAAAGCGTGCATCCGTGTCTTCTCTTGGAAGTTTAAGTCGGTTATCTTCTTCGGCGGCATTGTTGCCCAAGTAGGCATCCCTGCCCGTTATTCCATCATTGTCTCGGATGCCCCTTCTGGGACTCACTTCCATGCATCATCTACGTCTTTAGGCCATTAAGAGATGCTTCTTTCACGTGCATCCTCCCAGTTGCGGCCAGATCTCCCTGTAACGGGACACTGTCTTCCAATTTTCTTTGGCTGCTGTAGATTCTTCCTTACAGCCCTTTCGATGTCGTTGCCCGATGGCATCTCTGGAGTGGGATTGTTCTTACAGAGTTTTGTCTCAATTTGTTGTGGCATTGGTCTCGTGCAGTGTCGGTCTCTCCGCGTCACTGTGCGGCTGGAGCTGCTCTTCCCCAGGCATAGAAGGAATGGAATTGGCTAGAAGAATAAGAGTTATATTCTATGCCTTCTAAATAGAAGGCTTGTAGGCAAAGGCCGTAGGGTCCGTTACAGAACCAGCAGCCGTACAATAAGCAGGTGGTGGGAGTATGTAGGGTTTTTTATATAGAGAGAGCATCAGCAAAGGTGTTTGGTGAGAAAGTGCTTGAGCGAGGAAAGGGGACAGTGCAGATTCGAAGGCGATACTGCTGGTACGCATGGGCCATAGCCTTTGGATTGGGTTGGGTCTTATTCTGCCTTGCCGTAGTGTATAATAGAGATGGTGTTCCCACATGGAAATGATATGCTCAATGTTGTTAAGGTATCGCTGAGCATCAGGGAGACCTGTTTGTTTGTTGATGTGTTTTTTAGATGCAGAGGAAGGAGCTGCGCAGGAAGCGCTCACGATGGAGAGGTGGGTACGGTGCCATAGCAAGGTGGGTCGGCTGTGCTGTCGGTGAGAAGATGTGACTGGATAACTAAGTTCAGGTTGGGTTTTTTTTTCCTACTTTGAAAGTGCAGAGCAACGAATGAAGTGGAATTCTGGCACCAGAGCTGACTCGGCCAAGGAGAGAAAGAATGAGTTACCCGAAGCAGTGGTTATTGTTGAGGCGGTGGTATCGGTGAATACTAAAAGCATCCTTGCTGTTTGTATTGCAGGTCCTGTGCAAGACTCAACACGGCAGCATGAGACGATGGCGGCTGAATGGGAGAGCAGTCAAGATAGCGGGCTGTGAAATAGGAATCGCTGAGGGCAGCCGGTGCTTTTGGGTAGAATGTGAGCGTTTTGTAGTCTTTGATTTTTACAGGTGCTGCACGGAGCGTCAGAGGGACGAACCTACACGCATGCAGTCTGTTTGAGAAAGTGAGTAGACTGTCATCTGAACAGGTGTCCAGAAGAAAAAAGGACGATACGTCAACATAGATGATATTTACCTTTTGGTTTTCCAGGTAAAATTTGGGCCGCCTTTGGAACGTGAACAACGCTTGAGGTGAGCCGGGTCACCGTGACAATGAGCATGGGACTGATTTTTCATAAGCCCAATGGTAACTTTGTGTCTCGGTTACTTTAGGTGCCTCAGGTGACCATGGCTACAGTGTCTGAGTCGGCACGGACCAGGTGAGCCGAGGCCCACGGCAGGTTTATAGCGGGGCCGTGCCTCGTATAAGATATGGGCACTGAGCAGCGTGAGGCTGTCTGTAAGCTCCGTTTTTGTTTTGTATTTGGTCCTCTTGCAGGTGCTGAAGAGGAGGGTGGTGACTGCAGATTCGTCCCAGACAGGCGATGCCATTTGAGCTTCTCCTGCCAGGGATGGTTTCAGGCCCTCGACCCTCTGAAAGCTAAGTCGAGAGACAGGGATGGGCTGGGTTGGGAAGAAAGGAGCAGATGGGAAGGGCAGGGAGGGGTTTTAAATGTACAGACGAGAAGGATGTGCAGGCGCTGTTCCCTTTGGGCAGGTTCAGGCAGAGGGGATTACTTCTCAGCCCAAGGCTATCACATGCCGGCAGGGCAGTACCACCCGGTGTCTGCCTTTTTGTGTGGTTCACGTAGTCTGTCTGTGTCTTGGATCTTTTGCAGATCTAAATTTTACTCTTTGTGCTGTGGAAGGCACATCTCGTGTTCTCCATGTGCCATTTCTTGGGTATCAAATGCCGATTCTTAAAGCCATTAGTGCTATTCTGGCATGACACTATTAAGGTGTGAATCTGTTTCATCTCCTGGAAGCTTCCAATCAGCCTGCATTTGCAGAGGCCTTGTATTCCACATCAGCATCTCTGAACAGTCGTCTGCTTCTTTGGATGCCCATTCTGGGAGTCTCTTCCATTCATCGTCAATGTCTTCAGGCCTTTAAGCGAGGCTTCTTGCACGTGCATCGTCCCAGTTGCGGCTGGTCCACGGTGTTCTGCTTTACCAGTCCCGCCATAGAATCTTCCTTGGGGCCCCTGACGTCTAGTTGCCCGATGGCGTCTCTGGTACGGGACATGTTCTTACGGCGTCTCCTTTTGTCTCTTGTTGTTGTGTCACCAGTCTCGTGTGCAGTGTCAGTCTGTGTAGTTTGAGCTGCCCTGCCTGTAGCACAGGAGCGGTAGTCAGCAGAAGAATAACGGTGTTGTCCTACAGTTTACATGTCTTTTAGGTGTAGAGTTTGAAGTACAGGGCTGTTTCGGTCTGTTACAGAACTCAAAGCTGTTTATGCAGGAGATGGAGAGAGTCCTTGCCTTGGGGTTACGGAGCCGTAGGGAATGAGTTCGGCTGCTTGGGAGAAGCCACTTGAGCAACAGTAGATAGTGTAAATTCCTGGGGCGTTGTATTAGCTGTGTGTGGGTATTGGGGTATGATTTCAGTGGGGTTTGTGCTGTATGGCTGTAGCGTGAAACAGATGATGTACTAAATGGAAATACAATATCTGGAATTGTTCAGCTGTCACACGGCATTGTGGTGACTTGTCTGATTGTTGTTTCTTCAGATGGAGAGGGAGGAGCGGCATGCCAGCGGCTGACGATGGGAGAGTCGGGAAGAGCTTCCTGGCAAGGTGTGCTGGCTGCGGTGCGGGTCGGAACCTGTGACTGTGTTGGGTGGCGGGTGTGTGTAGGACCAGCGAAGAGGTTCCTTTTTCTCCGCTTTGAAGGCGCAGAGACCTGAGCAAAGCAGAACATGGACACTGCAGCCGAGTCAGCCCAGAAGAGCGATGGTAAGTTGTCTGAAGTAACGGCTGTTGTTTAGGAGTCTCATAGTACACAAGTTACAAGCATCCCATGCTGTTTGTGCTTTACAGATGATGCACAAGCGTCCACCCGGCATGGTGATGTGACAGAGCCCGAGAGACTGAGCGGTACAGGTAAGGGAG